>CAJVPP010000003.1:0-93252 GCA_910592005.1 Funneliformis mosseae | reverse complement strand
ATTTTGATTGCTTGGATTTAATTGACTGAAGTCTTGTGACGTAAACATAAACTGTTGAGCCGCGGCGCTAGTGGAATGAATCGAGGTATTTATTGTCTGTTGTACTCCATTTAATCCATTCCCAATACCCATCCTTTGAGTTGGTTTAATCAAATTAACATTATTGATCTTTTGTGCTTCTACTGAGTTCACAAGTTTTGCTGATTCACCTGTTGTTACATTCACAATTTGATTCGACTCATTAAATAAGATCTTGGTTTGATCTATACTCATCGAAATCTTTGAAGGGTCAATGGCTTGCCCCGAAGTTGTCGTCAAACCCTTTGAAGGATCGATCATTGATGTCGTACCATTCACATTTCCTTGGTTAGATGACGTATGTCTAAGTCCATCACCATTTCCTTGGCCATTTATGTTATTATTATTTGATGACGCAGGGGAATTTATTTGTGCTACTGGTGTAAGTTGAGCAGTCGCATGATTTTTAACAAGTGAGCTATTAATTAATCCTCTATTATTGGCCACAACATTATTAGTATTATTAGAATCATCAGAAATCATTCTTGGCATCGGACGCATATACGGAGTAACATTGTCACGATGATTCATCGTAGCCACCGTAGGTCTTATAATAAGACCGTTATGAGCACGTGAATTAGCGATAGAATTGTTGACTAATCTTGAGTCGCGGGTTGCGCGAGGATCGTTACTTAGCCGTGGCGTTGGAGGATTAGAATTCAGGCGGCTTGTACTTGACTCGGCATTGACACCTTGATTACATTTCACACCATTGAAAGTACGTGGGTCTACATAATGTGAATCAATGTTTGAGGGATTATTAATATTTGCACGTGAATCTGCCCTTTGAACCATATTGACTGTTTTTTGGTGTGATAATGTATGGTTGTTATTTTTAGATATAATATTATTTCACTAATAATGGCATTCGATCAAATGTATTCATAAAATTACCTGAATCTGGTTTTTGACGAGAATCTTGGTTGTTCACGTTTACGCGAGAATCCGCAGTACGAGATATCGAGCTCGCATAACGAGGGTCAAGTATCGTTCGCTGTTCTAAAATTTGCTTAGATTCTGCATTTGCTTGTTGAGAACTTTGGGTGGAATTATTGTTTACTGTTAAAGCATCCAGGCTCTGTTGCTTTGTTGGTGAGTTTTGTTTTTCTTTTTGTATTCGACGATAAGTACCAAGATTTTGATAATCCTCCTCTTTGAACAAGTGAAACCGAATCATACTAAAAACCATTTTTTAAAACAAAAAGAAATGAAGAAAACATATATTTAATAATTTTATAGGATATTTTTTGTTGTTTATGTTGTAATACAAGAATAATACATACTTCTCTGTCAGATCTTCGACTTTATTATTATCCTCCTCATCATCTAGGTTCATCTCATCTTCACTGAAGACATCTTCGGCTCCATCTGAATCATATTTGAACCTATCGTTGGTCTCACGAATGCGTTTATAGGAAAAGACGTCAAGACGATCGATAATCCTGCGCCTACGACCTCCTCTACCAAACCGACTTCTGAAAGCTGTGCAAGATATTGAAGTTCGATCTGTTGGCTTGAGAGAATCAAATTTTCGGAAAAAGGATGCAGCCGCTGGTTTTCGTTGAATAAGATATGGGTACTTATAAAAGAAATAAAAAAGTATTGTTATTCTATTGAAATTTTAAACTCTTGTAAATCGGACATATAAACTTACATCTGTTATGTCTGCCATTGGATATTCATCATCCTTCTTCGATAGTTTGATACCAGATTTTGTTTTCGTTGCGCTATTAGAAGTAGTAGAAGTAAGAGGTATGGGTGTTAGGAGAAAATTATAATAGAAAAAAAAAAACACAAAATCATCTATGCGAAGCTTACCCCATCAAGTCCATCGTAGATGATGATTTCCGGTTCCTCTATTAAGATAGAGTTGCAAAAATAGCTTTGAATAATTTGTTAAAAGGTCTTTGACCAACCAACAAATGAATCGAGTATATACCTTTGGTGGCTCATGGCTGGTTTCATTCCTGATACCCAACTTCTTACGCAACTCTCTAACAGTACATTCCTTTTCGAAGATCTTACGATCCAATTCAATCTTCTGCTTCTTGGTTTTCTCTCGGATCTTCACGTTGACCATTATATGACGACCGGAATGTATATCTTTCCTTATTTTCCTTAATTTATCAAATGAAGCTGTCTCTGTGCGACGCGTTCTCCTTATTGGTTTAAGTTCACGACGACGGAAACAAGTCCATGGATGATCTTCTTCGTCCTTACCCTCTTGGGTCTGAGATGAAAACATAAACATTTATTGAAGCAAAGGTTACCTAATAATCATGGAGACCTCTTGACAAAATTATCTGACAAACCTTTATTTCAAACATTAAAGGACCAACTTTGCGGAAACGTGACATACGTTCCTTACGTTTAGTTTTCCAATAGGTATGTATCATTTCAGCTTCACCTTTCAAGTCCTGTAGTGACTCTGGTAGACATGCTTCACAATCTAGCCAAGATGGAAGTAGTTTTTTTGCCTATTACGATAAATCAACCATCACGGAAAAGACACGTTATTTTTGATTGATTCTTTTTTTTTTTTTTTAAAAAAAAAAAAGGATTGATTACTAACCAATAATTGAATTTTGTTCTTTGCAACGTTTTCAAAGTGTTGCATTATTTCCTCAAACTGATCTTCGGTTAGAGTTGAATGTGTTTTTTCTTTATGCTCTACTAACCACATATCATCTTTTTCATCCATACAATACAAGCATCCTATACACTCTTCAACGGGTAAAGAAAATTTAACATATGTTGAAGGTTTTTTCCACTTGTGTGTTTGATATGCATCAGCATAATATGAAATACGTCGACTCGACGTTGGTACAGGAATCGTGGCTTTTCCTGAAGCTGTAGATCCTTTTTCCATATATTCTGTTCGAAGTTTTAATGCATTTACTAAATGCCATTCCTATTATCAAATTCAAAGATGGGGGGGAAAAAATAAAAAAAAAATAAATAAATAAAATAAATAAATAAAAATAAGAAAATTCACACGTTGAAAAATATTGAGAATAACGATTCATTCCTTCAATTGAATCTTTTTAATTGACCACCAGATAGGATCATATTCTTTAATTTGAAAAATACATGTTACAACAATTTAATGACATAATCGCCATAATCGTGCCGCAGCAAAATAAAAGAAAAGACATTTTTTCAAGATGATTTTTTTGTCAAGAAAATATTTTTTTAAAAATTTTATTCACCACTAGGAAAACTTAATCCTCTGAATCTAACTATGGTATTTAAGACTTTGAATTTTAAAGCTATATAGTACATTTTAGCAATGAAACGGTAAAACGAACCTCTTCCTCCTCCTTCTCTACCCCTGTCTCTATTTCTATGCCTGTTCTACTAACTGGTATACAGTCCTCTTCGTTGATTTCGCCTGGTGTATAGATTCGTAGTGGTTTTTTGTTGTCAACTTTACGGTGACGAAACGACTTTCGATTGATTGTGCTGTTTGGTAATGTCATCTTGGTTGTGGCGCAGTCTGATGAGTAAGTGAGTTTGTAATTTACAAGGGTTTATGAGCTTATGAAAACAAGACGAGAGAGCTTTTTAAAAGAAGCAGAAGCAAGCGCAAGACCAGAGAGGTTATTTTATATTAAGAAATTCGTAGAGATTATAAAAAAGTTGTAATGTTTTTTTTTTATTGTTTTTCTGTTCTTTACTCCTTCGACTATGGGAATTATTTTAATAGGTAGTTTTTCGTCCCCTTAGTTACTTAGTCGATTGTTGGGGCAAGGCAAAGCAAAAAAAAAACCGGGTACCACGTTAGGTACCCCGTCATGAATATATAATTCCAATGAGTCATAAGTACAAAGGGTACGACAGTGTGACACGGTTTTACGGTGACGTTTTAGTTTGTCAGACTCAGTTTAATTACACACCCCCTTTATCAATATGATCAACCATTTTATCAAATTATTATAATACTAAATAGGTGTTTTATAAGCAAAATTATTCTAAAATATACTTGGGGTGTATATATCCAGATTCGGATATTTTTGAAAGAATTGCGTAATTGCGTAATAAGATATAATTATTCTTTTTTTTTAAAAAAAAAAAAATTCCTCGAAAGGAATCACGGATCTTTCATCAATGTTAATACTCAAAAGGACAAACGACAGAACTATAACGCATAATCGGAAAGTGAAGTGAGATCATATGATATATACTCACCGTAATTTTATACCAAATTCTCTATATTGAATCGTATAAAAATGTATATTTATACTCACCCAATTACCTAATTAATTGATTGATCAAATTTTAGTTGTAAAAAGTTCAAAGAACTTTTTTTTCGTAATCCAGACCTTTTTTTTTATGTTCAGTAATAATATGTATTGGTAACCATAATTCTCTTCATGATGCAGAAAATTTTTCTAGCAAACTATGAAAGAATTCTATTGGTCTTTTCAATTTAACCTTAAAATAAGATTCAATCGTTGCGAATCTTGATAAATCAAAGATGTACTTGCTAAATGATATTTTTATTTTTTTTAAAAAAAAAAGGTTAATTAATTGAAAAAAAAATAGGAAAGACGACAATTTGTAAAAATCAAAAAAAAAATCCCGTACCCACCAACAATGAATATCTCACACCTAAATCCATCCGATGGATGCAAATATATTATAAGATAGAGTATGAATAATAAATCGTCATTCCTTAAAGATAACCCAATCACAAATAAAAGCACTGGGAACAAGAATGTAAAGTCATAATATACTTAGAATTACTAAAAGAAAGACGTGAAAGGAAAGTTTTGACATGTGAGTGAAAAGCAAAACCTAAAAATGTAATTGGAATTACACAACTTTTACTAATTGAATAACAATTTCTGAAATTAGGCAAAAAAAAAAAAAAAGAAGAAAAGAAATCCTTTCAAGGTCACATCCATTCTTTTTACCAAAAATAAGATTCAAACTGATAAACCTGTAAATTGAATATATTTCTTTAATTTCATAGTCACGTAAATTCTAAGGAACTATAACATAAAGACATTACCTAAGTACCAAAAACTGGTAAAAGATTCAGATCGGATAACTTCAATCATAATTCCAACACTATGATCGGAATAAGTCACAGACTAGCTCAAATCTAAAAATTATCGTAGTAAATATCATATTTCGAACCATTGATAAAAATTCCTTATAGGAACCAGAAGACGCTAATGCCGCAGAACCCATTTTGAAGTAAGGTAAATCACGTGACCGGCATGACTATTAAATTGAGATTTAATTGGAAAATGGGTTAAAATGCAAACATATTAAGTATTGTTTGCTCGGAAGACCATATCACGCACAAAGTATGACAAAACTCATTGAAATACGACGTCCGAATGATATTTCTTATCGATGATCAAAGTCGAGAGGGTATAAATATTAAAGAACCCAAGAATGAGTCAACACTATATGATAGGATCATTATAAGAAATAAATTATTATCATGGGAATGATTCTTGTGTTCTCTTTATAATCATTTAGCTTACCAACGTATCGAAAAGCAAATTTGTTTAGACTGAGAACCACCATAAAGTTCATAATTTAATAAGTGGTAGAAACTTGCTACACTTAATAGCAGCGGTCCAACAAAAAGTACGTGGAACAACTCCGGGAAACTCAAAGTGACCAAACTATTTAGATAAAAAGTAATATATAAATATAAATATAAATATATATATATATATATTAAAATTTTTTAGAGGAACAATGATTAAAATATTAATTAAAACATTTGATAATAACAACAGGCTTTGACCTCTACCTTCTTTTACCCTTCAAATGAGAATTCCATATTCTAAAATATCATGCGTCTAAAACTTTCTTTCATTTTATAAAGGGGTATAGAAAAACGAGCATTGCCACCAAGCAAAACCCAATAATACATCCTATTTATCCATGTCTCTTTACATCAACAAGCATTTAAAAGTATAATTAAGATTTCATAATAAGTCTAATAAATATAACAAAAAATGCTTGAATTAGGACAAAGAGTTTTGAGAGAAAAATACATAAAATTTTTTAACAAGACAATGAGCGGATCTGATTTATATAGGTGGCTTAGGCACGGGTTCTAAAAGTTTCTAAAATTATGTTACATAACAGTATGATCTACAATTGATTCAATTGATTAGTGTTCTTGAACATAATGCAAATAATGCTTTTTGACATCTTTTATAGTATTGTAAAGAATTTATTTTCAATCGTTGTACTGACAGAATTTTAAAGAAATTCTCTGAAAAAAAAAAAATAAAAAAAAAAAATTTGAAACAAAGAATTTATAACAACGACTAACTGAAACAAAAAATATCTCTTTTAACTGAAAAAATGAAATTTACTTATTTGTGTTTTTTATGTCTGAATTAAATGAACTATTTAGTAATGTACCAGTCATTTTCATCAATACAATATAAAAAGGAACTCTAAGGATGTTAATATATTCTTGTTTGTCGTACAGCGGTGCACAAATTTTGGACGATTTCTTTTTTTTTTCTTTACAAAAATTTATTCTCATCAAACTGTCGTTATCATGGCTGTGTTGTTATAATATTTTTACCATTGCCACACTTTGGCTTAGATATTCAAAATCTCAAATTTTCGAAGGATAAAACAGGGCGTGTAGCCGTTGATCCGCAAGGCTTATTTCTTTAGAAGGTTTCTTTTATTTAGCAAAATATGAGAACGTTTTCAAATTTATTGCTTATAATTAATTATAGTCTCCCCCTGAATAACAACCTTAATTCCCCAAAATATTCAAGGAATAAAATTTCAAAAAAATGATCTAATTTATTTGTTCGGAAAGTGTGTGATTTGCACAACTCGATCTCGAATTGATATTTGTAATCATTCGGCGAAAAATTTTTCGATAACATTCCACTTTTATGAAATAATACAGGTTATGGGAAAAAATTGTTTCCCAGCTGCATACGGCGGTTCTACCACATATTTGTATGTCAAATAAATTTTTCTATTAGGTTAGAATAAAAACTTTAAAGGAAAGTGATTAATCCTTCTTAATATTACAAAAATAAATAGAAGTGAAGTAAAAAATTAATTCTTCATTCTTTTCAATTTATAATTTTATATACTAATTACTCTTTCTGGTTAACCATAGTGTTACTTCAATAAAAGGAATGTGAGTAATATAAAATGGTCGTATTTTTTTTTCCCCGAATCTAAACCTTTATTGAATAATAGGGGTTAAAAAATTTCATTTTTAGACATAATTTTCCAGATGCATAATTAAAATGAGCCAGTTCATCTTAAAGAATGATAAATGGCGATCTCGGCTCCTTCATCTAGGTAAAGTTTTTTTTTTTTTTTTTTCAAGTACTGATCCTGTTCGCCCTGTATTATTTGATTTATCATCAACTTTTTTAAATTCTATGCTAATTTCCATAATTTCCTGTCAAAATATCACAGGAGGGTGAAAAAATTGTTAATAAATCGGTAAGTATTAACAAATATTCTTACATTCTAAGTAATCCATCCTAGGTCTGCATATTCAAATGAGTATCTTTGATATTTCAAATAACAAGCAATTATAATTATTTTAATACAAATATAAGCAATAGTAATAATTATATAATTTAAAGTTCCTATAACATAAAGAAAGCTATTATAAAAAAATTTTAAAAAAATTATTATTAATTTTTATTTTTAAATACTAATATAAAAGTTTATTTTAATCAAATATAATAAATAACATATTTAAAATTCATTTTATTTTTAAGTAAATTTTAATTTTAAAATTTTTAAATAATACCTTTTTATTATTTAAATTTCATATCTAAAAATAGCGTTGCAACTAATTGTAACCCTGTGATACTTATTTATCACCTGTTACAACTAGTTGTAACTCAATTTTTATTAATATTACAATCAATACTTATTTACACTAATTGCAACTAATTGCAATATCATCTTTAGTTATATATATAATTTTTAAATTATTATCAATAAAAAATTTTTTTAAAAGATTTATCATATTTATATTTTATATAATTATTATAATTTTTCTTAAATAATTCTATAAGTTTAATAAAAAAAAATAATTATTTGAATATTTTATTTATTAATTATATATAATAAATTATATAATTTAAATATAATTTTAGATATGAATAAAATAGCATTATAATTATTTATAATTGGTGATTAATAAATATCACTAGTTGTAATATTAATAAAAATTAAGTTATACTAATTGCAACTGATAACAAATAAACATTATAGGATTGTAACTAATTGCAATGTCTCTTTATATTTAACTATTACATATAAATTTTAAACAAATAAAAAATTCAATTTTTATTATTTTTAAATTTATAAAATATTTATATAAATTAATTATATATATATTATTAAATATAATCAATAATAAATTATATAATTAGTAATGTAATTTGATTAATAATATTTTATAATATTATATTTAATTTATATAATAAATAAATTATAATTAATATATTTATTATATTAAATATATTAATTATATCAGAAATATTAATATATTAGATATATCATATATATAATAAATTATATTTCAACATGAATTGATAAATTACTAATTAAATTATATTTTGACAAACTTAATTATTTTATTAATAAATATCAAATTGAGATAATTAATTTTGATATCATCAAATTAATTAATATTAAAGTCTATAATAAATAAAAAAAATTTTAAATTATTTATCTTAAAAAACTTATAATTTATTAATTATAAATATTAATATTAATTTGTATAATTTAAAAATTTATATTAATGTTTTTTTACTTAATAAAATTTAAATAAAATAATTTTATTAAACTAACTAATTTAAAGTTATTTTTCTAAACTCATTTTAAATTTGACATAATCTCTAAACTTTAGTTTTACTAATTTTTTACTAAGGTTTTATATAGCTTCACATTTTTATAAACTTTGATATAGTTTTATCTTTTCTAGAATTTCACAAATTTTTTAATAAAGTTTTAATATAATTTTACCTTTTTCTATTTATACGACTTACAAAATCTTTAGATTTTATTTAATAACCTTAAACTGATTATTAAAAAAAACTGATATTGTAATCAGATGATCAAATATGACTAATCTACATAGTATGATCTAAGTAATGATATAATCAATATAGTTAATATGATTAATCTATTAGACATATTTAACATATTTTATATATTTAACATAGTTAATTTAGTTAATTTAGTTAATTTAGTTGAAATAATTAAAATTTTTAATATAGTTGAAAAAGCTGACATAGTTAATATATTAATCTATATACTTAAAAATATATATATATGACTTAGTTCTTAAACTTTTTAGGTAGTTCTAAAGTCAGATTTAATTACACTTAGTAGAATTCTTTAGTGATTTGTATACATTTAGGCTATTAAGTAATACTTAATTTCATTTATTACCTTTTATCTTTTATTAAATTATTTCTTTATTTCTTTATTATTTCTTATTTCTTCTTACATTTCCTTATATTTTATCAATAAACTATTTTTATCATAAACTATCAATGTATAATACTTTAATTACAAATATTTGTTTATAAATATTCACACTTAATATAAATAGTATTTGATATAATCACGTATTTTTCTACATAAATTTAAAAAGAAACAATTTTTAACACCTTGTTAACTATCACAATTCGTAAAAATTGCATATTAACAATATTAAATTTTATATTTTTTATTTTTCTTAATATAAAATCAAACTAGATTATTTTCTAAAAATAAATGGAAAACTCTTTCCTATCGATCACTTTTCAAAAATAAAGTCTAAGAAAATAAAAACGTTCACCTTCAAAGTCTTATTATATTTTTGACTCTGTTAATTAGTCTTATAGTTTTACAACAGCTTAAACATACTTTCACAACTAAGGAAGAGTTTATTTTAGAAGCTACTTTTATTCACTATGATCAGAAAAAACCAAAACAAACAAGTGTCAATGAAAAATAAGCATCGTTTCAACCTAACAGAATACCAACAAACTCTTAAGATACCAGTTGCTTCAACCTCTAGCTCTGGAGAACAGCTAGACCCATCCTCAGCTTCAGACACTGCTCTTATCAAAAACTTTTTCAAACCATTGACTCCTACTCCCCTAACGTCTTGGATAAGGACGAATACCTTCCTATAGAAAATGACTCTAATATGAAAATGAATCAAAATAAAGACTTCACAGTTATTACTCGTTCAACCCCATTTGCTTGTGCAGCAACTATTCCCAAAAGCCCTAAGGACCTCCTTACTGCTACTATTTCAAAAATTGTTAATGCTCACTTCGCCCTCGACAACGTGTTCAGAGGAATTAACATCCACTATGTTAACCTTGTTCAGTCGATTGTAATCTACTCAATGATCAGCAATCTATAAAATCAGCCCTTAATAAGAAATTTCCCGATTTAGATATCAACCAGCTGGTTCAGTATACAACTTACAAAGAAAATATGCAGTTCTTTTAATGCATACTTTGTATCACTGATATCCACCTTAACTTCAAAAAGAAACAGTTCACCAACATATTTGCTAAATACGGCAAGATAATTACTGTACAAATGTTCACCAGAGATCTTTGGCAGAAAGCTTATATCATTTATAAAGATCCTAAAAGTGTCGATCTCTTCTATACTCAATGGTCACGTTTTATCTACAACAATTACGTCTGAGTATACTCGGCCTACCTCACCTCTGAACAAGTTAAACAACGTAATTATTTTAGAATGAGACTCACAAATTTACCCTTCAATACCTCCGCTAGGGATTTGCAAGACATTACTTTAGCTACTAAAGCTAAAGCCCTCTACATTTTACATTCAAACAATTATAAACCTCGACCCTTCGCAGTCTTTTACTTTGAAACAGAGGCAGACCTTAACAATGCTGTTAAATAATCTTTTGCATTTGGCGATAACGAACTTCAATAGTATTTAGCTGATACAAAATGTTGTCATAAATGTGGTTCTCCAAAACACATTATTATGAAATGCCTCCAAATTGTTCTATCAGTAAATAACGATCCTATCAATCAACCTAAAACTCAAATTTACAAACTTCCCTTCGTTCAAAAACTATATACTCACTTCAAGCCAGCAGGATCTAGATCCTTAATCACGAGACACAACAACTGCCAATCTAACTATAAACAGTCATCCCTTCCCAAAGAGGAAAACAAACCTGCTACAAATAAAGGCAAAGCCAAAGATAAAGGCCCTGCAGGTTCTTCGATTGATGACTCAGTTCATAATTCCAATAATAATAATAACAACATAACTAATGATAAGTTAGACAGAATCCTTAGCATGCTCACGAGCATGTAAAAGGCTATGTCTGATCTTGAGACTCGCATTGCTAAGCTAGAAAAAGCTCAATCAACTATCTATACCTCATCTTCTTCTTTACCATCAAGCGTTCTGAATAAAGGGCCTATTATGCAGCAATCTGGGTCTACCTCTACCCCCAAAAAAGAGTTTGTATTGCCAATTTCTCTTCAGATGAAGACCTTAATAAGTCACCTGTTTCCATCGACCTTAAAACACAAGCAATTATTAAAAAATAAGCCTCTGTCATCGCTGAACAACAGAAGCAGTTACAGCTCATTAATGTCCAAATGCTCAAATTCATGGCTCAGGTGCAAAACCATCCAGTTTCTCCTCACAATAAGTTCACCTATTATCCAATCTACAACCATAATTAATAATAATACAAATATCAATAAAAATAATATTTACAAAAATAAACATATAGAACATTCCACCAATAATCAAACTAATTCAAAAGGCACACCTACTATATATTTTGCTACCCATAATGTTAATTCACTTCAATGTTCAATCAAAAACCAATTTATTAATAATATATTTACAGATCTTAATACAGATTTTGTAGGTCTTATTGAAATATGACACAAGTCTGACCAATCCTTTCGTTATATACACAACCCTGATTACACTTCTTTTTAGAGCATCCACCTTAATTCACACGCTGGAGTTGGCATTCTCATTAAAAAATCCTGAGCTGTTTACATCCAAAAAGCCTATCTGGATAATGATCGATTTATCTACATAGACTTGTATTTATCTGGACATACCAAACTTCACATCTTCTGTGTCTATTTACATGCTTCAACTGAATCTGATATTAAGACGGAACAGCTTAACCTATACAAATTAATCATCAAACATGTTTATGACAGCATCAGAACAAATTTCAGAATCATTATCCTAGGGAACTTCAACGTAAATCTCGATACCTACTGGTCACAAGTTAACAATGACAAAGTCCTATACTGGCAAATGGACTTTTACAAATGGCTCTTCACATTGAACTTCTTAGACCTTTATGATGTTTGTCATAATACACCCCAACCCACATACCACTCAAGCTCACATAGTTCAAGAATTGACACCATTTTTGTCTCATTCAACTTCACTTCAGAATTCCTTTATTCATACTTAGATCAGCCAGTTCTTTACTCGTCTGACCATAAGATCATCTTCGCAATATTCGCTGATTGTCGTATGCAATCAAATACTCGAGGTCGTACCTTACAAAATAAATGACAAGTTTTCAATTTAAGAGCTATAAACCTGTCTAAATAGAACGAATTCGCTGTGCATACTGATTTTTATTATAGATGTCACAACTTGGATCGCCTATCGAACCTCTCTACTAATAGATGCAATATGAATACCCTATGAACAAATATAAAAGCTGCCATCCTAGCTGCCAATAGATGTGCCATACCTCAAGTTTGAATTTCCTCACAACAAAGAGATAAACGACCTTTTGATCAGCCCTCCTCTTTTATTGCAGCCAGAAAAGTTAGCTCATTTCTGCTCCATTTTAAAAGCTCACTTTACGTATAAACTGTTAGCCTGAACTTCTCGAATGATCCCATATCAAGGATAATATGAAAAAGTTGATCACAGAATTAAAATTTCCTATGTGTTACTTTCCTTTCTCTCTGCAAATCGATAATATCAATGATGTCAAATTAAAAATTAAGGATCTCTATAAATCTTTAACAGCTTTAGCTAAAATTGAAATACAAAAAATAAAAGAATCAGCTATCAAGTCCTTTATAGACAAGCGATGTGACAACCTGTAAGATGACCTCTTTAGAATGATTACCTCTATCTTAAATCAGAAGAAATGATCCATAGTGCTCAATAGACTGCTCATCACAGACAAGGAACCATGCATTAAACATTTCACCATCAAACCAGAAGAAATCAAGAAAGCCACAATTGATCATTTCCAAAACTTCACTATCCCTCAACCCCCGTATATCCTATACCTTCCAGATGGTCTGAGTAATATAAACCTAAGGACTACATTAATAAACAACACTATTCCAATCTCATGCAACCTCTCACATACAATGAATGGCTTGCTGTCCTTAGAACACTTTCCAATAATAAAGCAGCTGGTCTCTCTGGCATCACCAATGAAATGATTACTCACCTTAGAAACAAGCTTCAGCGACTTCTTTGAAAACTCATCTGCATGTACTTTACTATAGGTGACATTCCTAACGAATGAAAAATTGCTCACATATACCCATTCCCAAACCTATGGAATGAGAATGTGACATAACCAAAACCAGACCTATCACACTACTCAAAATCACGCGTAAAGGCTTTGTTAAGGTTATTACTAATAGACTCTCCCGTATATTAGCCAATCACAACATTCTCAAAGAAGGAAACTTTGCTAGACTGTCAGGAGGTTCAACAGAACCACCTATAAAAATTATCAATATGCTATTAGAGGATGCTATCGAAAATAATAAAGAAATTTAGATTCTCCTACAAGACCTTTCTAAGGCTTATGATCACGTAGATTTGTCTTACCTTCGTCTCGCCTTAAACAGAATCAAAGTCCCTAAGCTAGCTACTAATTTCATCATAAACCTTTTTACTTCAAGAAGAAATGCTGTATTTATCACACAGAGTACCACTGACTTATACGATGTTAAGATAGGTATTGACTAAGGAGAAGTTATTTCCCCTTTAGTATAGTGTATCTACCTGGATTCTTACTCTGCGAAGTAGGCTCTCTAAGTAAAGAATACACAATTGATCATACTTGGATTTTTGATATCACCTCCATGAATATCAACACTATATCAGCCTCTGTTTTGTCACTTGCGTTCATAGACGATACAAACTGGGTGGCTAGTTTCAAACAAAATTTAGAAGAAATTTTATATATTGCAGATAAATTTTATAGTCTCACCAGATCTGCGTTCAACAAAGACAAATCAAAACTGTTAACGACCTACCATGTTAATGTTCTCCCTATTCCTATCAAATTGGCTCAACCACTATTGATATCACCCCTAAAGAAGGGTCAGTACAGTTCCTAGATATATGGATTAACAGTCAGAGAGCTCAATCATTCGTCAAGAAGCAGCTTGTGTTCAATTTGAACTATTTCATCACCTCTATGAAATATAAACTATTAACGGACAAACAACTATCGTATATTATTAATATGGTTTTGTGTCTCCTACTAGAATATCGCATACAGCTAACACTCCTTTTAAAAAATGAATGTCATAAAATTTTCGCTCTCATACGTTCACTTTTCAAACATAAAAATAAATTCGCTCTTACCCTCCCCAATACTCTCTTGAACTCCAAATAATTCTATAACTTAAGTGACCTCTGGTCACTGCAAATCAAATCCCTTTCAACCGCTCTTATTTACTAATTTAATAACTTATCCCTTTATAAGAACATTTCTTTAATTTGACTTTACCAACTACAGTCAAGCAATATTCTTGTTACATTCCCTTAAACTATTGGTCATATTCTTTCAACAAATGTTCACATAAAAACTTAATTGATGCCTCCCTCTCCTTTATTAACTCTTCATCATTAAAACTTTCTCTTAATGTTTCCCCTTTCCTCATGAATAAAATTACTGGAGGTATCCAACCCATCACAAAAATCCTTTTTAGTAGTCTACTGAAATGATATAATAAGATTCTCACTAATCATAACTTATATTTTCTAGATCAACTAATCTCTTTCTCAGGTCATTATTTAATTACTACATTTGATTTCCTTCTTAGAGATTTTAACCACCAGTCAAAAAGATTTGATTCATCTGATTTTTTTTATAAATTAGACTTAGACAACATTGTTTTAGAAAATCATGTATATAGATTGATCAAACCAGCATTCAGACTAGCTTCCCCTTACCATGTTACAAAACTATTTCTCAAGTGCCCACCTTAAATAGCCAAACAAAAGAAATAGTATCAACCTGGAACATAACGCTCAATGGTCTAACTTTCAAAAAAATTATAGCCGATGTCTTAAACAGTAGTTATCTCATCTGTTACCATTTCACCCACAACATCAATCATAATAATATTTGTCAGCTTATTAAATGCTCCAGTTGTCCTCTCAGCAGACAGACCGTTTCATCTGAGCATTGCATCATCAATATTCCTAATGTCCTGGCCTACTTAGTTCAGACCATTCCTAAGCAATCATATACAGTCAAGAATCAACCTAAATAATCATTTAGAGAGATCTCTCATATCACCAATATGATCTTTCACAGTTCTTACAATGACCCCCTCCAATAACTCCGCTCTTTGAAAATATCATCGATATTCTTATTCAACTATCGATGTACTCACCCAAGCTTAAACAATTGCAATCCACATTTATTAGTATTACAGCCTTAACATTTTACACCAATGGCTCTTTAATAGGACCTCAGACGGATAACTGTAAAATAGGATTTGGTTAGATTTGCTTATACCCTGACAATGGTCCATTTACCTTCAAAGCCTTACTCACAAATTGGCCCTCTTTTACGCGCGCTGAAATATATGCTCTACTTACTGCCCTTATAGTATCCCCAAACAATACAGTGGTGAACGTCTACCTAGATAGCCAGGTAACAATTTATGGCTTTAACAAATACGTGCTTTCCAACCATCTTTTTCTGAGAAAGCTTGAAAAAGTTCCCAATTATAGATCTGAATTATTATCCGATACATTACTGATCACCTCAACCTTCAAGTTTCACTTCACAAAATCAAAGCATATGCTGAAAATTACTACAATGAAATAGCAGACTGATTAACTAAAGATGGATGCAATACACCTTCTCTATCCTTGCTACTTAATAATATCCCTCATCAGATCTCTCATTTTGCTTTAATAATATTCCTATTGAGGTCTCTATCAGAGGTTTTCTAAAGCAACTCTTTGCAGCACAAGCATTTGGCAACTTTCTGGATTTAAATAGGAACGATAAACTCAAAGTACTTACAGTCAATAAATTTATCAATTGATTCACTATCTGGAACCTTTTTTTGATGAACACCTCTTCTCTCTTCACATCCTTTGCTTCATGTAAGTTCAAATCATTCATAATTAAAAACTTCATCGACAAACTTCCTTTACTATCACGCCTCACACTATTATGACTTGACTTATATGAACACTGGTCTTGTGTAAGTTGCAACATTGCTACTGAAACTGCTTTCCATATTTGGACATATCTAATATACTTCCCAAAATTATGGACACAATTTCAGCTACCAAAAATGATTTTATTGACCAGCTAAGCTTTTATACAGAGTCAGATACACAGCACACTAAACTGAACTAGAGGATGTATTCAACAACACCTTTGCATCATCTTCAAATGCTTCTAATGGCTACACAGATATCATTCAATCCAGAATTTCATCTTCCCTAATAAATATTGTTCACAAAATAGCTGGCAATAAAGAGCGATACTTCTCTATCGTCTCATGCTCGCTGCTTCTCTTCCACCAAAGCTATATGATGACATCTGGAAACACTATTGCAACTTATTAATCGTCAAAAAGTGTTCAATGGGCATTACTAAACAAGACAAACACAAATATATTGCCAGTTCACCTCTGCCTTACAAACAGACATCAAGCCTTTCTTTTAACTGAAAAACTTAGATACATCTTGTGAACAAATTTGGCTACGCATTTTCAGACTTTTTAGATAGGCACTGACTTCTTCTTTTTCTTTCCTTGTTGATGTCAATTTTCATTAAGTATGCACTTAGTGAACTTGATGGAGGGGAAAGATGATGATAGGTCAATTCAAACAGGTTTGCAATATAACTATGGGGGATAACTAGTACTTAGCATAGATTTATTTTCGATTTACTTTGTATTTCCTTATATATAAATTTAATAAAGTTACTAGCCAGTGTCACATCATTAAAAAAAAAAAATAAAATAAACGACTTATTTATTTATTATATAAAATTCTAAAAATAATATAAAGTAAAAATAATAAAAATAATTTATAATTAATAAAACTTATTCTTATTAAACTACTTTTATTATTATTATACTATTAGTTAAAATAATATAAAAATATATATAATTAATTTTTAAATATTATAAATTTTTTTATTTTTAGAACAAACCTAAATATAATTTTAAAGATTAGTCAACTCTTATTATAATAAACTCTATGTCTTAGACCTCAACTTCGCTATAAGATTATAATAAAGATTTTAAGAAATTTGATTGGTTAATTCGTTATAATAAAAGAATTTTATTATATTTATTCAAAAAATTTATTATATTAAGAGTTTGCTATATTAAGAATTGACTGTATATCTATAATTATATTTCAATATAAATTGATAAATTACTAATTAAATTGTATTTTGACAGATGTAATTATTTTATTAGTAATTTGATATTATCAAAATTAATTTACTAAAATTTATCTATAATATAGTATTTTTAAATTAAATTATTTATAAAGAATTACAATATTAATGTTATATTTTTATATATACTATTTTATTTAATAATAAATATTATTTTAAAAAAAAATTTTAAGTATTAATCAATAAATAATAATTATTATACAATTTTTTTATGAGAATTTATATATATATGTACAGCAGAAAAAATAGGTAGATTTCCTATATAAATTTATTTTTTTTATACTTATTTTTTTAACTAACTAGAATGTTAACCTTTATATTATAAATTATATAAATTTACTAAGGTTTAAAATATTAATAAAAAGTTTTTAAATATTAAAATTATAGTATATTTTTTATATTATAAAAATTTTTATTTTCAAAAGACTAGAGTATTAAAATTAATAAATAATAATTCTCAAAATTTAAAACAATTTTAAAGTTAAAATATATATTATTAATTTTAAATTTTTAGATAATTATAAAGCTAAAAAATCAAATAAATATAGAATATTAATTTAAAGTCTTAAAAACTAAATAGAATATATTTAAATTTTTAATTTAAAATTTTAATTTAATTAATTAAGGCATTAAATTTTATATCACAAATTTTATAAATTTACTAAGTTTAAAATTTAATAAAAAAATTTTAAAATACTAAAATCATAATATTTTTATATATATATTTTTTTTTTAAATATATATTTGAAAAGTAATAAATTATTAGATAAATAATTATGATTACTATTTTACTTTAAAAAAAGTATTAATCTTGAATTATATTATATAAATTTTTTCAATTAGAATTAATAGAAAAATTTAAGAATATACAGATAGTGACCTAAATGATCCAGTTAGTTTGTTTTATCAGAATTATGTTACGTTATAAGATTTATTAACTTAAGTTATTATTATTATATCTTGCATAATATTATGGGATAATAGAATTTTTTAAAAAGATAATACTACATTATATTGATTAAAGATTGCTATGATTACATTTGAAAATACTGATATTATAAAGCTTGACTGGCTAACACAGTCACCAGATCTTAATCCTATTGAGAATATTTGGTCAGAAATAAAAAGGATGATTTATCATCACTCACTGCTACTATTTAATATTAGTATACTTATAGAATATGTCAAAGATGCATAGGATAATATCCCTTTTGAAAATTATCAAAAATTAATCAATATTATGTCTCAGAGGGTCAATACAATTATTTCTACAAATAAAAATAGAATTAATTATTAAATTTTTGTAAAATTCAATAAAGGAAGGTATAATAAATATATTAAACTAAAATTTATAATTTTAATTTTGTAAAACATATATAAATTATTTAATATTGAAAAGTGGTCAGATTATTTAGATCACCATTTATAATATTATTAATGCATAATTATAAAATGAAAAAAAATACATATGATTGAGAACTGATATTTTATTTTCTTTTAAAATATGATTATAATTCTTTAATAATTATCTTATTTAAATTTACTTTTTCTTTTAATTTAGCTAATATTATAGATAAATTAAAATCAAATAAATTAAATTTATATATTTTTATTTTATTTTATTTTAAATTTGTAATCATAAAATAACTCATTAGTAATTAAATATTTAAAATAATACAGAATTATAAAGAATTTTCTTTTTTTCTTTTTTATATTAATTTTTATTTTATATAAGTTAATCATAATAATTTTAATAAAAATCAGCTTTTAGTTTTATAAAAATTATAAAATTATTTAAATCATTATCATCATCTATTTTAAAATATAATTTTTTTCTTTATCTTTTAAAAAATAAATATAAGCCTTTTGCATAATATAATATATAAAATATTTTTTTTAAATTTATAAGATTTCTTATAATTTATTTTAAGTTTATTAACTAAATTTTTTCTATAATACAGAACCTCTATAATAAAAACTTTGCTATAATAAAATAGAATAAATTTAAAGTGTAAAAAAAAATTTTATTATATATAAAGTTAAAAATTTAATCTATAAAATAAATAAACTATGATCTGTGCTTAAAGAATTTTGAATTAAAATTTTAATATCTTCAATATTGATAAAGTTAAATTTATTCAAAATTAATTATAAAAACTGAAATTGAAAAAATATGTAATGACAAATTTATAAGAATGATTCTTTATTATTCATATATTTTAACTTAAATATTATTATAAATTGAATTATATAAAGATATATTAGGGTATAGCAAAAGAAATACACAAGAATATTGCAATTACATATAGGTTAGATTATAATAAATTTTTTCTTAAGCATTAGATTCAGTTCCTTTATTTATAATTCAAAAATATGTACAAAAATTATGATGATTTATAAATATTTATAGAAAAAGTAATACTAGAAAAATAGCAAAATTGCAACTAAAAAATATAAGCTTTATTATCATTTATTTGATGCAATTTATAATGAAATAATAAAATAAAATAAAATAAATTATTTTATTCAATTTTTAATTCTAGTTTCTGATTGGCTTATATATATATTATACAATGCTTACATAATTTACAAATTGAAAAAAAAACTTTTTTTATAAATTGATTCATCTTTACAAATTTAAATCATTTTTTTTATTTGATTAAAATCCAATCAGTAGATTAAATTTTATTAATATTTTTAAGTTCCTATTATAAAAGTTTCGCACTGTAATAAATTCTTTTTAAAAGTTATATCAATTATTGCTGATTTGCATGCGTTGGATAAAAATTTTATATGTTTACTGCAAGTCTATAATTTATAATTAAAATGAGCATATTTTAAATCTACCATTTCCAAACTAATTGCATTTTTAAAAATGTCAAATAAACACTACACTCCTAGAAATATTATTGCAATAGGTAACCTTATTTTAGAACTTTATTATAGTTCTTTTTTACAAGACTAGTGATACTTTTCTGAATCTGAATTTGAAAATTCTAATATATATCCTATTTCATTAAGACTTAATTTTCAAGTTTCTTTTAAACTCAATCAAAAATATTTTACTGTTAAAATAGTTCGTAATATATAAAATCAAAATATACTGAGATTTATTTGTGAAGAAGAGGAAATTAATAGTAGAGTTTCATCTAGTTCTTTCAACACTATAAATACTGCATATAAAAGAATATTTAGTCAAAATAAAATAAATACTCAGGAGCCACATTATTAGATTTTCATGATCTTATATAATTCAACAACTACTTGATGATATAGATTTTCATCTTTTTACAATTTGTTTACATAATAGTATTAGAATTTTTATAGCGTCTATTTTAGATAAAAATAATAGGGAATAGTTTGCGTTTTGTTTTATATATAAATATAAATAAAAATAAAATATAATTTTAGCAAAGATTGTAAAAGGATTATTTTCAATTAGTATTTTTCAAAATGGTAAAATAATAAAGCAATTTCAAGATATATCAGTTTTTTTAATTTAAAAATAAACGCAATTATTGTAAAATTATAATAGTAATGACCTTTTTGGAATAAACAACCTAATTGTATAGTTTAAAATCAAAGAATTGTGTAAAAATTTTCTTTTAGAAACTTGTACTCTTAGTGATTAGAATAATAAAAGAATTATACAACATATGTTTAAATTATATCTAAAAAAATATAAATCAGAAATGAAGAATTTTGGTATCATATTTTTAATTATTGGTTTAATCAAAAAAGCACAATTATTGAAATAAAAAATTTTATTTATAAAGTTTATAATAATAATCATGAAATTAATATGTATAAACTTTAAGTATGAAAAGCAATTTTTGGAGCAGTTGGATGTAAAAATATTATTTCATTTGAAAAAGATATTTCTACAATAAATATTATTAAAATTTTTGATTTCTTTTTTTATTCATTGTCTAATTATAAAATATATTCTACAGATAGAATTTTGGAGTTATGTTAAAGATTCTAAAAGTGATAAAGAGGTTATTTTTAACTTATATTCAAATAGATTTTTAAATATAAAGTTAAATTCAACAATAAGAAATAAAGAATTTGGTTATTATAAAGATACTGCTAATATTTTTTGGTATTCATTTCGTAAAAGTCTTAATGTAAATCTTAATGGTTTGAATAGAAAAATTAGAATTTTATCAATAATTGCAAAAAACTTTACTTATAAAAAACTGATGAAAAATTTACAGGTATGACATAAATATCAAAATAATATTTGTTCAATATATAATAATAAATATATAACTTGATAAGAATTTTGCTAGATTTTGCTAAAAACAATTCATGCTACCCATGAATATTACCATAAGAATAGTTCAGATACAAAACAGTTGATAAACCTATTATTGTTTATAAAAAAATGATGAAATTAAAGAAAGAGAATTTGAATTATTTTTTGCTGATAAAGCAAATATAAATATGAATTTATATCATATTGATAAAAAATACAGTTACCTGTTCTTTATCTTAAAGACTAAAAAAGTGTATTATGAGAGAAATTTTCAGCTACATATCCTGATGGAATAAAATGAACTTTCTTCATAACTTATTTACAAAATAGATGATTTAAATATCATGATGATTTAGAAGGATTTTGTCCAATTTATAACAATTATTCTTATTAATTATTTGAAGATTTAATTAAATTAGTATCCAATAATAAAATGGATAAAAAAGTAAAGGTAAACAAAAAATAAAATTATCTTATATTTTTTCCATTTTACAAATAATATCTACTACTAGAATAAATTGATAAATCAATTAAAAGTACTTCATCATCATCTAAAGAAAGATTATGAAAATGAATTATTAGTACATGATAATAGTATAACAAGTCATATAGATTGCATTAATTATTGCTTATTATACACATTTGGTGAATGCAAAGAACAATATTTTTCACATTGTACAGTATGCAATCAATTTTTTGAAGTTTTTACCAATCTGTTTTAAATATTAGAATATTTTTATAATATGTTACTTTTAGAATATCAGGAAAAATTTACTTATTACCTGACTTACTAGATACAAAAAAAATATTTAAATGTATAATTTAATGCAGCATTAAATAAATTTGATGAACATAATACTATTATAGTAGTTGATTATAAGATACATATTCTTCCTGCAACAGCATAAGAGATCAAAAAAGTGAATTTTTGAAAAAGGGAGTAAACTCTTCTTTTTCAAAAAAAAATAATGAGAAAATAGACGTTTAAGCATATAACTATTAGTTCTGCAATACTAAACAAGATGCATAGTTTACTATATCTTGTTTTGAAGCTGTCTTTAATATTATAAATTTTTATTTACGTTAGATAAAAATAATTTCTGATAATAACGATCATTATTATAACTTAAAACTAATGGTTATTATAAATTATTAGTATGATTGATATAGAATTGAAGTATGTAGATAGATTTTTTTAAAACTTGCTAAAGCAAAAATCACAGTAGATTTACACTATGTAACAGTATATTAACTGTTATTTTTTTAAAAAAAACTACAGTATATTTTTTATTAATCATATATATTAGAATTTTTTGGTAAAAAGATTGCTCATGTAATAAAATGATATATTTGTATTAGTTGTAAACTTACATTAGATAATAATATAGAAAAGGCTATAGAAGAGTTAAATAGAATATCAGTTACTCAAATTAAACCTAATTGAGAAAAAATAATAATGAACATGATACAAATAATACAATTTTGAAAAAATAATGGTATTAAAATGCTTATTATTATAAAATCTGTTAATATATTTTTATTGTATATAATATTTATTTTATCTTATCTTTCAAATATAGTAATACAAATAATAAAAAAATTAAAACCATTTCTGATATTTCCAAATGATTCATGTAGGATTAGCTAATAAGTGGAAAAACTGCAAAATATGTCAGGGCAAAATCACTTTCAAATATTAGAAATTAGACAAAATTTTCTCCTGTCAGTATAAGTACATTTTGTGATAAAATAAATCATTCTAATCTTGAATATATAACACTAATAAGACCAAAAATACAATAGTTAACGTTATCATTAGTAAAGAAAGGTATATCAAAATAATATATTTAAATAAATTTGAATAATTATTTATTGAATGTATTATATACAGTACATATACTAATACATTGTAGTGTGTAAAATTTATGTGCACAATGTGTACATGTGCACATTAAATTTTTATGTACACATATTACACAACATAAAATGTGCACAAATAATTACTAAAGATAGATAAATTATATATAAAAATAGATAAATTATTTATAAAAATGAAAATACTATGTAATACATGTATTAATTTTCTATTTTTAGTACAACTTGTACACATGACTTTTGGTCTAAATTTTATATACTGATACATTTAATAAAATGCAAAATTCATTATAAAATGAAACAAATAAGTATAATAAAGTATAGAAAATAAATTTATAAATGTTATAATAATATTATTCTATTATACTAAAAAATCTAATGTAAGATTAAATAAGGTAAATTATTTTTATTTATTTTTTTTTTCATTTTATCAAAAAAAAAGAAATGTATTAACTAGTTTGATATTAATAGGATTGATTCAGAATTTCTTTTAAGGTTTGGTTGAATGTTAAAAAAAATAGAAAATAGGTAACAAAGAAGAAGTAAAACGCATAAGTAAAAAAGTAATACAATACTTGCAAGCTTATTTTTATGCAGGTAATCTTAATTTAAAGGACCATTATACTGCTGAAAAAATACATGAAAGTTTAAAAGAATTAGCAGATGAAGAAGAACTTAGTATTGAAGAAATTCCTAAAGTAAAAATAATCAAAATATAAATAGAAAGATATAACGCTTTCTTTAAAAAAGAAATATCTGAAAAGACATTAGAAAAAAATATGTCTAAAGAAAGGACAAATACTGAAAATACTAATTATAATAAGCTTAATAAGACTAGAAAGTAGTGAAAAATAAGCTAAATTTGATGAAATTTGAATTTTTCAATTCTTATTATAAATTAAAAGTACTATGAAATCTGCCATTTTCCTATATAAAATTTTTTAAAATGAAATGAAAAAAAAGTTTTTATTGTTTAAGTAGCTTAATAAACATGTGATCTATGATATAATTTAATAACTACTTTTGATAATGAATAATTAAGGTTTTTGATTTGACATAAAGTGACAGAATTAGTGATGATCTATATATTAATTACCTCACATTATACTATAATAATTTCTACTCATTATATGCAGATTGGCAATTAAGTTTTAATTACAAATTGTTTATAATCTTTTTTTTCTATTTTATATAAAAATTTTTAATATCTTATATATTATTAAAAAATATTTATTTATAATATCAAAAAAAATTACAAAAAAAAATAATTAAGTAAACTCTTTCCATCAATCACCAAAACCAAAAAATGATTGGAAAAAAAACACTCGTAATAACAACTCTAAAACCTAATCAAGTTCGCTTCTCTCCTATGGAGAATGACCAACAACAATAACGCCTAGCTAAAAAATAATATATTGAATAACTAAAACAAACGGAAACTTTAAACGCCTCTGGAAGTAACTCCAACAACCCTACAGATATAGAAGTTGAAACTTCATTCTCTAAAACTTTAGACAAGGAAAAAGGCCCTAAAACTTCTAACAATAATACTAACATCCCCTTGATGAAGACCAAGCCTTTGACGCCACTGAAAATGGACTCAATAACAAACAAAATGGAAAAAATGAAATCCACTTGAAACGCAAAACTGAAGTCCTAATTTACTTCGCTTACTACGCCGCAGATAAGTTTTACCCCAAAAAATCCAATAGAGAAAAACAAACGAAGTATGTAATTTATTTGCATCATACTACTCATCTTTCATTGGTGCATCAATTCGTATTCACCTCAAGCACTCAACAAAAAAAATCGTCTGAATTGGTTTTACATCACATGTTGAAGCAAATAATGCAATTACACTTAAATTTTCATGTTTAGAAAATAACACGTTTTTACCCCTCACAATTAAACCAATAGCTAAGTACATCTCTGAGTTATCGATCCATCTTACTAAAATCCCGATCTTTATTACTGAATCAAATATTAGATCAACCTTTTCCTTTTTTGAAAAGATCTCCCGTTGCGTCATGTCCACTAAAAACCTTTGGAAGCAAGCTACCCTCACATTTGAACAAGATACAGATATAACTACTTTGAACAAACTTAACAGCTATTTTGTCCTTAAAGACTTAGTCAGAGTCTACCCATATACTATGTCAGTCAAAGATATTAGAAAAAAATTAGAATTTTCATTGAAACTAACTAACCTCCCACTTGACACAAATGGGCGCCATTTAATCTCTATTGGTAATCCTATTGAAGCGATTGCCTGGGTCATCCCCAAATTACGTGTCAACTACAGAAATTTACAATACGCATCTTCTATTTTAAAACCAAAGAATCTATGGAAGCAGCAAAAAATGGAAAAACTTATTTCCTTGATAGGAAATGATTAATCTGGACTGATCCTAATGCAAAACTTTGCTTCATCTGTCAAGTTCCAAGACACCAATCGCAGAATTGTCGTAAAAATCTTTCAGCTTTACAAGACCAATAAATCCAACATTTATATCAGCGCTACTAACTTACACAGTTTCGTAATTATAAAGCACCTGTCATTGTGCCCAGACTAACAACTTACCCTAAAAAATAACAAACTACAGAAAAACTTAAACTGAGCCAACAACATAACAATACCATTGATAAACCCAAACCCAACAATATTATTACTCTGGCTAATAGTCAGACAACACCTCCTAAGACCAAACCATCAAATGATGATCAAAATCCGCAACGTATCAATCTAATCTATCCTATCAATGATAAAAGAGAACAAACCCTTGATGCTAGTATACATGCATCACATCGCTGGGCTGATGATACGTTAGACGAATTTTTTATGCTGTATGTTACCCTAAACCAACAATTCCAACCAGAATTACTCGCCCAGATTTCTAATCAACTGATAGCTATCTCTAAACAACTCACTAAAATAGAGTCAGACCTCCACTCGATTGCAAATTGAGTTGCTACAGTTAAAAAAGTCCTTAATATCAACGTCCTACTCCTGCACCAAGCAGAGTTACTTAACAAATCTTTTAACGAAGATGATATGGAAACTGAAGAACATTCTTATGTAGCTGGTCCCTATATAAAAGATAATATTGTCGCTAAACAATCTGCTGAACTTATTACCTTGAGAGATAAAAACACTCTCCTTAAAACTAACCTTGAAAATAACATGACCAAACTCAATAATGCAAGACATGTCATCGCTAATATGCAACAAATCCTATAAACATAACTCCAAATCAATCCAGATGCCTTTACTGCTATTGAAGAAGTTGCTCCTCCTTCTAGCTATGAAAAAACAGTTGACGGTGTCTTTATCCTCCTACCCCTAAATATTTTTAATGATTGATAATTTACAGAATTTTAAACGGGTTAGCCCCGATGACCCGATATCAAGCAAAAAAATATCAACTATTAACAATACCCATAATTTATTTTTGACTAACAATACATTATCTTCTCAGCTCAACATTGCGATACACAATGTTCGCTCTTTCGTTCAACTACAAAAACAACAATTTCTGCTCAATACTTACAATATTAATCACTTAAATATAATAGGTCTTCAAGAGATAAACTTTAAATCAACCAACAATACTGTATCATTTTCAAAATCAACTTCATCACAATACTCGCATTTTTTCAATTTTGATCAACAAGCACAGAATTCAGGTTTCAGAGTTGGCCTTCTTATCAAGAAAAATATTGCTAATCATATCTACAAACATCACAGACAACATGGATGTTATATTTTCGTCAATTTTCAATTTCGCAACAAATTTCGCATCAGATTGATTAATTGCTACATTTCAAGCTCAAATACAGCCCTTCAAAAACATACAAAGATATATATAATGTCATTAAATCAGCAAAAGACCTCAACATAGAAATCATTTTACTAGGAGACCTAAATGCAGTCCCAGTCCGTTTTAATAATATGTCAAAAGCTAATTATTTCTTCATCCAACTAGAAGACTTCCAACTTTCAATTCTTTTGATCTTTTACACAATAACGCTAATCAACTATTTCTATCATTTTTTTACGTTATACATCATCAACCCTCAAGAATTGATCATATTTACACATTATCACATATTGCTGCAGGCCTTAACAAAACCTAAACTATTGACATTGATCCCAACATTTCTGACCATTCGATAGTCTTTATCAATGTGAATATAGCTGAACTTACCTCTTCAAATAATGACCAAAACGCACAAAAAGAAGATTACCTTTATGATAAAATGGATGATAACTCTTAGACACAATTTGGTAAAAAAATGGATGGTTTTCTCAGAAGCTGTTAACTATCCAACCTCTTTTCTAATAGATTACACTCAAAACATGCCCTTAACTTCTTTTGGGATCTAATACAAGGATGTATTGAAAAAGCAGCAGAAAAATGCATCCCGTCCAGATACTCATCCCAACACTCCCGTGACCTCAGTCTAAGTTTATTAAAGAATCTCTATAAACAATTGATTCTACTACAAAAATTCTTACGTACAACAAAAAAATGTATTCGCCTTAATTCCATATTAGCAAACTGGCCCCAGACATATAATATAGTTTTTGATATCACGTTAAACTACAATTTAAATTAGACGATTATTGATACCTCCAAATTGCTGATCTCACTACTATTAAATAAAACATTGCTGATCTACTCAAAATTTATTTGATAGCGATCAAATTAGAAGAAGACAAACATAAAACCAAACAAATCAAAGCAGCTCTCCAACGCAGATGTGATAATTTTCATCATGATTAAGCCAAGATGTATGATTCTATCCTTAATAGACAAAGATAAACAATTGTTCTGAACAGATGCCTTGACAACTCACCTGATGATTTGGTTTACTTACCTCAGCTGATGATGTCAAACGAGAAACTAACTGACACTTTCAATAAACAACAGGTACTAGACACCACTTTGTCCTATTACCTGATAACTGGAAAAAATAGTACAAGCCCATTGATAAAATTGATCCTTAGATCTATAATAACCTTATAGATCCACTGAATAAAGACGAATGGAATAGACTCCTTCAGAAATTACCTAATGATAAAGCTTCCAGTCCCTCTAAAATTTTAAATAAGATGTTAAAGCATTTAGGCCTCAAAATGAAACACATTTTTTGGATCTTCACTTGTGTCTGTCTAAAACTTTCCTGCATGCCTAACAGATGGAATCTCGCTTTTGTCTATCCCATCTCAAAACCCAAACCATGGGAATATAACTTAAATAATACCCACCCTATTACTTTATTAGAATGCCCTCGTAAAGTAATCATAAAATTAATTAACAAACAGCTTTTAGATATTCTCTCAAAAAATTCAGTCCTGCAAAGAAACAACTTCACTGGATTACCGTTTTGTTCTACATTTGAACTAATTCACATTCTTGACAACATAAAATACGATCGATTATCATACAAGAGCAAACAACTTTAGATCCTATTTCAGGACATATCAAAAGCTTATGACAAAATTAATATCGCAATGTTAATTCGTGCGCTTGATCGCCTGCACCTTCCTTTATCATTTCTTCACTTTATACTTTCCTTATTTTCTAATCGCTTTAATCAAATTTTTACAGCCCATGGGAATACAGATCATTATCCAGTAATCTCAGGCATTGATCAAGACGAAATTATTTTATCTATTCTGTGGTGTATATATTACAATCCCTTATTATGTCGCATACAAAACACTGATCTTGGTTATAACCTATCAGATGAATGGTGCTCTCATATCAGTAATACCTCAACATCCACAATTTCAATACAAGTCTTCACACTTGCCTATATGGATGATACCCTCTGGATCAGCAAATCTAAAGATGATCTTGAGTTGATCTTAACAATAGCCAATGACTTTTACCAACTTAATAGTATTCTAGTAAATTGGAATAAATCTGTATTACTTTCTTCAGTATCGATAGCATCATCTATACACTTTAAACTAGCACATAATGAAGAATGGATCAAACCAATGGAACCTAAATCATCCACTTGTTATCTCGGTATTTGAATCTTACTCCTTCCAAATTACCAGTTTATAAGACAATAAGTAAAAGATGAAATTCAAAATGCTACCTTAACAATAAAAAAGAAATTCCTCACAGATAAATAACTTAAAGTAGTCTTCAATTCAGTTTTCTTACCAAGAATTCTATATCGCATTCAATTAACTTTTCTTGATTACAAATTCTGTGACTAGATTATGGGGTTATACCGAAAAATTTTTAGGTTAAATTTACACCTATCTAAAAGTATTCCAGCAACTTTCATCTATTCGTTATTACTTTATAATATTACATACTTATACATAGCACAGATTCAAGTAAAAATTTCCAATTTCATCAAATCTATTAATGACAAAGGGTTATTAGACATTACATATTTAATCCATTCTAGATTACTTCAAAATAATGAATGGCTCACTAAATCACCCTTTGCATTTTGGCTGTATAATAATTCCTTCAAATTTAAAGACTGGTGGTCTGCTCTGCTTTCCACATTAAAGTCACTTAACATCACCATCTCCAATAGTAATACTGAAGCTAATTGTATAAAAGGAGGACAATTTCCTTTAAATGAAATCTTCACAAAAAAAGATTATCGCACTTTTGCTTCAATTTTAAAAAGCAAACAACTAATGTTTCTTGATCAGATTATAATATCAGATAGTACTGCACTCTTCACCTTACCTGATCTCAAATTCTCAGCAGCTCATTTGGTAATTCCTAAGACTCCTGCTTAGTTTCTTAAATTACAAACATTACTTATATCATCACCTAACACCAGAATTATTTCTTCAAATTTTCATCACCCTCACATCAATAATATATACTCAACCCCTCTGATTTATATTAAAAATACTATACATTTTGCTGTGAGTTGACACTTAAATTTCCATTCTACTATAATAGGGAAAGTACTCAAAATAGAAAATGATACAGTTCACTTACAACATTTTTTCGCCTTGTCAGATCACACCTTCAAAATATCACTTTTACCATATAATAAATGCCTTCTCAATGATGATTCTTCCTTTGTTCCTTCTAATATGAGAAATAAACAGAAAGTCTACTTTATGACATTACCTTTGCATCTATGTGCTGACATCAAGACTCCCCTCCTTCCAAATGTTAGTCATATCTGTTTTTTGTCCCCTTATATGCTGTATAAAATTGCTCTATATAGTTACAACTTAAGTAATAATAGTACTCTTAACATCCCTCCTACCTTGTCTTCTTCATCTTTAACACCTGAACAAATTTTTAATATAGAAATCCTCAATAGTTTAGATAACTTTAAAATTTATTTCATACAATCAACCAACCTCTCATTTTATACTGACAGTTTTCTTATCAATTTAGGTACTTCTTTGATCCGTATGGACGTAGCCTGGTTGCAATCTGATCTTTTGGTATCTTTACTTTCCTTTAATACTTCACTTATTCTTTCTCAACTTTCATCTTCTCTAGCAGAACTAGTAGCAGTACTATCTGCTATATATGTAATACCCATATATGCTACAGTTAATATCTTCACAGACTCATAAAATGTCATTTCATCCTTTGATAAAATGAACTACTTCTACACCTTCTCCCCTACCTTTAACCCCTTTTTAAAATCTCCTTTTACCTAATTTGATTTCTTGTCATAAAGTTAATCAAGAAAAAGTTCATTTCCATTGAATTTCACAAAGTCAAAGCTCACTCAGACGACCATTACAATAATATAGTTGATGTATTAGCAAAAGCTGATGATCCCCCACTTACTCTAAATAACAAATTTCTAGGATACCATTATAATCTCTATTTTAATGAGGATATTATACTTATATTACCCAGATTGTTCGTGAAAGACCTTCTCAGATCAATTGATTTTATAATTTACAACTCCTTTCTCACTTTAACAAATACAGTATAATAAATGTGGATTGGATTCGTATCTTCTTCATTCTCAACGACAATAAAAATAACTCTTATACATCCTTCAAAGCCTCTTCCATTCGCAAATTTAAAACCAAGCTTATGCTTGAACTGCTTTCTACCTTTAAAATCCTCAAAATAAGACACCCAAATCTATATGACCAATCATAAAAGTGTTCTAGATGTTCGAGTAGTGATAAAACCTTTAATCACATTTGGACTTGTGCCAAAATTGAATACCAGGTCATCGACGTTATAGCCTTGAACAAAAGTTTTTTCATACATACAACATCTTACTGCATTAACCTCAGATACACAAGACTTTACAGATTTCTTAGATTCGGCCATCTGGTCCTTAAATGATCAACCTGACTCTTTTAACTTTATTGATCTGATCAAAGGAATAGTACCTCATTTCTTGTTCAAAAAAACACACCGCCTTATTAACAACCTCCAATTAACAAATAGTCTCTTATCTTCTACTTACCATCATGCATTTTCCCAAATAAAATCCATTTGGATTGATCATTACAATAATATCAAAAATTTTGAAAACATCAATAACATCTCACTCAATGATCGAAAATTGCATTTCATCAACACCGGCTTTCCTTCATCATCACCACATAATTTTAATATTCCTCCTTATTTTATCTCCTCTTTTAGATTTAGTACGAACTGGTTGAATTTTTAGATTGATAGCAACCATGCCCCCTGTGCTGAATGGTTGATCCTACTCTAAATTTATTTGGATAGGTTAGCCTGAAATGATACAAGATTGATTTTGATTTGGCTTTATTGTCAAATAGAAATTTTTGTACTCTTTATCTTGTAATTTATAATTTTGTAAAATCTTACTTTACTCCTAAATAAAGTTTGTGCAAAGCTACCGCACGTAAAAAAAAAAAAACAAAAAAAAATAATTATTAAAATAGTTTATATTAATAAAATTATCACAAAATATAAAATTAAATGTCAATTAATTTATAGATCATGATTTTTAAAATTATATATTAGGATATATTAATTTAATAATTAAAAAAATCATAGTATTATTTTTCACAAGACTTGTAATCTAATATAAAGCCTATTTATTTAACTAATCTTTAATTTTTATAAAAATAAATTTATATTTAATCTTCTTATAAAATTTTTGTATTTTTTGGCAGTTTTTAATAACTTTAGACTAATTATAGATGCCTGCTGAAACCTTTTTAAAATAATTTCGTCGTACCTTTTTCTATATTTTTAATATAGTTTTGACAGTTTCAGCTTTTGTCATATCAAATAGGTTTCATTATATCTCTTATTATGATTTTAATATAGTTTCATCTAAGTTTTAACTGTAATTAGGGGTTTCGTCCCTTATCTATAAAGCTAATAATATAATTTTATAAGAAAATATTCTGATATTTAAGTTATTTATTTATAAATCTTCTAAATAATTCAAAACTTATTTTCTTTTCTAATATCATTATATTATAACAATTTTTAAGATCTTAGGTTAGAAAATTCTTTAAAATAAATAGTATTAATTTATATATAAACTATTTAAGTAAATTAGCTATATGCATTTTATATAGTTAAAAGGATCTTTATTAAAAAATTAATTATAAAATTTAGAATCAAATAATAATTACTGTTCTAACTAATATTAAAATGCTTAATTAATTGCATTCTAAATTTTAATATATCTTAATTATTACTTCTATTTTTTTATAAGAGATTTTTTATTAAATAATTTTCAATGAATCAGTTTAAACTCAAATAAATTATTTATAAATATTTCAGATTTAGAAAAATAATCATTTTATATAAATTCTCACTCTTATGCTAATCTATCTAATATTAATTTAAGTTTAATTATATAGGATTTTTTAATTTTTAATTATAATAATTAAAAATACTTTTTAATATTTTATTTATATTTGTTATAATATTATTTAAACTTTTTAATTATATAAATAACTATTATATTCTATATTATATCATATTTATTATATTTAATGAAATATATTTAAAGCTTTGAATAAGTTAGTTCAGGTCAGATCAATCAAGTTACCTGAATTGAGAGAATCGGATTAGGTCAAATAAAAATCTGATCTGATTTAAATTTTTACTTGATTTGACCTAACCTAATTGATAAAATATTATTTAAAAATAATAATGAATTATTCTATTAAATGATAAAATATAATAAAATTATCATTCAAAAATAATAATAAATTATTCTAATTGAATGATAAAATATAATAAAATTATTATTTAAGAATAATAAAACTATAATTCAATAATAATAAAACATCATTTAAGAATAATAAAAATATCCAAAAATGATAAAATTATAATGATTAAATATTATTCAAGAATGATAAAATCATTATTTAAGAATAATAAAATATTTGTTCAAAAATGATAATAAATCATTCTAATTAAATGATAAAATATGATTCAAGAATAATAAAATCATAGTTCAAGAATGATAAAATATCATTCAAAAATGATAACAAATTGTTCTAATTGAATGATAAAATATGATAAAACTATAGTTCAAGAATGATAAAACATCATTCAAGAATGATAAAAAATATTATTTAAGAATGATAAACTATGATTCAAAAATAATAAAACATTTATTTAAAAATAATAATGAATTGTTCTAATTAAATGATAAAATATAGTTTAAGAATGATAAATCATAATTTAAGAATGATAAAACATTATTTAAGAATAATAAAAATATCATTTAAGAATAATAAAAATGTTATTTAAAAACGATAATAAATCATTTTAATTAAACAATAAAATCATCATTCAAAAATGATAATGAATCATTCTAATTAAATGGTAAAATCATTATTCAAGAATAATAAAATGATATTTCAAGAACAATAAAAATATCATTCAAAAATGATAAAATTATGGTTCAAGAACAATAAAATTATGGTTTAAGAATGATAAAATATCATTCTTGAATAATAAAACCATCATTCAAGAATAATGATTAGTTGATCTAAATTTATCAGATCAAGTCAGATCAACCTATTAATTTGACCTAATATCAATCTAAAAATCTATTGTTTAACTTGGATTTTCAGGTCAGGTTGAGTCAAGTAAACAGGTCAACTTAACCTGATTTAGAGTTCTAATTATTAGAGAGATATTGTGAATAGATAAATGTGATGCAGCTCATGTGACGCAAAAGATCAACTGATTTAACATAACTGAAATATACAATATGTCAGATATATGTGACATATGTAACATAGTTAACATATTAGACATAGTTGACATAGTTGATATATTAGATATAATTGATATATTAGACATGTTGATTATATTTTTCTATGTAAGTTATTTTATATAAATAGGTAGCTTTTAGTTCATGTAAAAAGGGACAGATAGGAATTTGGCAAGATAGTTTTAGTAGTTTTAGAGGCAACTGGCTACTGCGTCACCTTTTAAGTTTTAGCATTTTGTTTCTTTTATCTTTCTTATTTTCTTTATTTTCTTTTACTTTTCTTTTTTTTCTTCATCTTTATTATTATTTTACTCGTGAATAAACACAATATTTACAAATACACACTACTGTCAATCTGTTGAATCATAACTTGTTGTGATAATATAAATACTTTGATAAATTATCCGAGTTAAAGTTTGCAAATTATTGAAAGATTACTGCTCAATTAAAAGAATAAACCGCTTAAACATCCTGTCTAACGGTCGTAATTCACAAGAATTACACGTTAACATTTAGTGATGACAACAGAACTATCTTTTCCTAATTGGCACAGTAATAACGCATGAGAAACACTACATAAATTCATTTGAAGACATATTTAATTACCAAAGAAGACACAAGCAACAGCATCTTCAGAAAGAACATAATATGGACTCTTTGCAATAGAAAGGGAGAAAACTACCAAAAAAATTTTTTTTTGAGTTAATGTTAAATTTGAACTTATTTTATTAAAAAAATAATATTTAGCTTATAAAGCAAAAAAAAATTTTTTTAGTAGTTTTCTCCCTTTCTATTGCAAAGAGTTCATATAATCACTACTATTCTAACACCAGACCCTCATTATATTATTTACTACCCAGCATCTTTACCATCGACTTTAACAATCCCATTCTGATCTTTTTTTGAGTGGACTAAATTTATTTTAGATACATAACAATATATTGGGAAGATCATTGAAAACTTCCAAATAGCCAATCTGCTACTACTGTTGAATTTCAATGATATTTTTATAACCAAACTTTTCAAGCTCTCGTCTATAATAAGCAACCTTTGTATACTCTAGCCCAAGCCCTTTAACTAGTTATTCAAATACACCATGACACCGCTGCTTTTTCCTTACCTCCTCCTACAGACTTAACTAAATACATCAGCTTATAATACATCCTTCCAGTATTAAACCAGAATATATTTAAAATAGAACCTAAGGAACTAGTAACTTGCGAAAGTAGTACAACAATCGCATCAACTTCTTAAGAAAAAATTAACCTCTTTGATTAGCATATGTATCTAATGACACTCTATTTGTCAACACCACTTCAAGTGAAAAATCCAATCCGCCGTCATCAGGAAGTAATATCTTGACTTTTAGTTCTTATGGAAACACTGAAGAATTATCTGAATCTGAAGTCAGAAAGTAAGAAAGGTAACTCAAAATGCAAAAGTCTCAGTCCTCTACGCTATAAATCAAGAAATAACCATCCCAAGAATCAAAAAGCTAAAGGTAAAAAACTTAGGTTTAAGAAGACTAGTAAGGTTAAAAACTGTTGTTCTCCTTCTTATTATGATAGTTCTTCTTTTTCCTCTAGTTTTAGTTCAGAAGATAGTGACTCTGAGGATGACAGTGAAGATCCCTTTGATACTGACAATACTAGGAACAACGAGAAATAAAACTTTTTTCAAATGATAAAAGGGCTACAAACTGTCTTTAAAACTGTCAGATTTGATAGACAACAGGAGATGAAATTTGTAGATTTGCCAACTTTTAAAGGTGGAGACCAGGATTCTCGTGATTGGTTAGAAAGGTATAACAATGCTGAAGATGCGAATGGAATTTCTGACAGATGACGCCTTACATTAGTCCCATCGTTTTGAAAGGATCAGCCCTCACTTGGTACAATAAAACTAGAAATGAAAAAAATTTATGATACTGGAATAATTCGACTGATTGACAACATAAATATCGCTCTTTCATCTATCATTTTATAAAGCATTACTGTACAACTCATCGAAGAACACAATGGTGCTCAGTCCTTTGATGATGTAAGTAGCATCCTGAACAATCAGTTGAAGATTATGTTACTGACGTTGAATCATTATATCTTAAATTAGATCCTGATTACAACACGCCTGAGGATGAAAAGATTGAACAGTTTTTACAAGAACTTCACTCAAGGTTTCATACCACTATTGCTGCTGCTGCACCTTATGACTTAGAAGAAGCAATTGATCGAACACAAGCTGTCGAAGCAGTATTATCTAAAGATAGTACCCTCTCTGGATATTCTTTAAGTAAATCATATCTGAACCAAAGGGATAATGATATTGATAAGAATTCTATTGCTATTCCAGACATTCAACAAATTATCGACTGAAATAATGAAAAATTGTTAAAAGAAGTCAAGCAATTATTGACAATCTCAAATACTACACCACGCATCCAAAATATCAACACACATCTGATCAATACAAACAATAACTGGAGGAATAATAATAATAATAATAATAACAATAATAGTAATCGAAATAATCAAAGTTGTTACAACTGTGGACGACCTAGACATATTGCTCGTGACTATAAGTAAAGAAATAATCAAGAAAATCAAAATAATAGTAGGAATAATTGGTATAATAATAGGACTAATACAGGAATTACTTGCTATAGTTGCTACCAAAAAGGACATATTTCCAGAAATTGTAATAATCCACCAAGGGGACCTTGTTCACACTGTAACCAATTTGGACAATGGGAATATATATGTCTAACTAAGAATATAAATAATCCTGTTAGAAATATTGGAGAAAATGACAATGTACCACTTGGCTTTAATAATGAACAACGTGCTGCACTATTCCAAACTACTCCGATGTATAATACAGGCTTTACTCTAGTACTGCAAATCTCCACAACCTTCTCTATTCCAAACCCACCACTAACGAATAATCAAAATGCATTTGCCTCTTCATCACAGTCTTTAAACTATTGATAGTACCTCCAAAGGGTAAAAGTACTATTAAGAAAATAACCCCTCAGAATTACCAAAGGTTGTAGAAGCAGTTTATTGCAATGCTACTGTTGACAATAAACCCATATATTTAATATTAGATTCAAGATCAGTTGAAAGCATAATGTCTAAATTCTTCTTACAACATTTAGGACAAAAAATTAAGTCAGCTTCTACTATTACCATGATTAATATACAAGGAGGACAATCACGACCGTTAGGGCGAGTAACTAATATTTCTTTGTAGATAAATGGTATAGAAATTCCCTATTAACATTGATATTACAGAATCAAACGATTATTATATAGTGGTAAAAAATGATTGGCTTACTAAATATCGAAGACGACTTTATTGGAACTGTCAAAAATTTACATTTTTCTGGAATAACAAAGAATACCAGATCCCTATGACTTGTTGGGAAAAACCACAGTTTGATCATTTTTAACAACCTGTCAACATTATTAAAAACCTCTCTGATGAAGAATATGAAGATGAAGAATTGATAGCTCAACGACATTATATGATATTAGGAGACTACAGTGACTCTATCCCTTTAGCTGAAAGTAGTTCAAAACAAACTTTGGTAGATAAACAGAAATATTCACCCTAATACTTTAAAAGTTTAAATCAAAAATTCAATGTCCAACCACCCAAGGATGTGAAGTAGAAATATCATTGGCAAAGACCGAGAAATCGATGCTAGTGCCATAGTAAATTAGATAAGATTGATGATAATTGCCAACTTTGTAAAAGAGAATGGGATCACTGATAACTATTACGAAATATTCCAGATAAACCACCCTCTAGTGAAACGACCTATAAACATCTTGATGAATTCCAACAACAACAAATTACTCAATTTTTATATGAACATAAAGATGCATTTGCTGAAGACTTATCACAGTTAGGGTATACAACAATTGAAAAACATCATATACCAGTAGAAAATCCAATGCCTATACGATAATGTGTATACAGAATAGCTCTATTGGAACAGGAATTTATCAAGAAAGAAGTTGATAGAATGTTGAAATATAATTTGATACAACTATCTGAAAGTCCTTAGGCTTCACCTGTTATTCTCGTCCGAAAGAAAAATGGAAAATTACGATTCTGTGTTGATTACTGAAAGCTTAATAGTGTCACCTAATGAGATTGACATCCTTTATCACAAATCAATAAGTTACTTGATATGTTTGAAAAAGCTAAATATTTTTCAACACTGGATTTGGCTAGTAGATATTGGCAAGTCACCATAGATCCAAACGACCAAGCCAAAACAGCTTTCATAACTAGTCGAAAACTTTATGAATTCAGAGTAATGCCATTCAGATTAACGAATGCCCCTGCAACTTTTCAACGTTTAATGAATAAGATCTTTAGGGAAGAAATTGGACAATTTATAGCTGTATATCTGGATGACATATCATCTTTTCTGATACTTTCAATACACATCTACAATACTTACAGCTTATTTTTAAATGATTAAAGGATGCTGGACTTAAACCCAGAAGAGATAAATGTGAGTTCGCAAAGTTAGAATTAGCATTCTTAAAATATATAGTAAGTGGACAAGAAATTTCACCGGATTCTTCCAAAATTGATAAAATTAAAAATTTTCCAATCCTAAAGAATATCACTGAATTAAGAGGATTCCTAGGACTAGCATTATATTATAGGAGATTTATTCAAAACTTCTCGACATTAGCTGCACCTTTACATTTATTATTATGAAAAGATGTACCTTATGTTTGGACAAAACCACAACAAAAGGCGTTTGAATATTTAAAAATATGTTTAATTACTGTATCAGTCTTGATATACCCTGACTTTAAACGGAAATTTCTATTCTTTACTGATGACTCTTATATAGGTCTTGGAGCAGTCTTAGCACAATTAGATGATGATAATAAGGAACGTGTTATAGCTTATGCTAGTCAAAGCATAAGCTATGCTGAACGAAATTATGCTCCAATTGAATTAGAATGTCTCGCCGCTGTATAGAGAATGGAACATTTCTGACCTTATCTCTTACACTAGCAATTTGAATTGATTACTGATCATGCAGCTTTACAATAACTTTTTAATAAACCTGATCCTCTTCGTAAATTTATGAGATAGATCATTCGCATTATAAAGTTTCCATATCAAATTCGATACAAAAAAGGAAAATTACATTCAAACGCTGACGTACTGTTTCGACTTCCCTCACAATAACCCACAACTATTCTGACAAAATTTGAGAGTGAAAGCGAAAGTGTTAACAGTATGACTAACAGCTTTACAACATGGAACCTGAAACCTACTATCAACTGTACCAATATCTAACTCAACTTACATACCCCTCAAATCTTATCACTACACAACAACACACAATTCAAAAGCAAGCCTTACATTATTTTATACAAAATCAACAACTTTATAGACGTAACCATAAACATTTGACTCAACCATTACTTAACTATTACTTGTAATCAAAACCAATGAAGTTGAAAGAATTCTACATAATATTCATAATGAACCTTTAGGAGGACATTTAGCACGTGACATTACCTACAACAAAATTGCCTCTCGATATTACTAGCCTAGTATATATAAAATGATTGATAATTAGATACGAATATGTGATATATGTTAACGATAAGGAAGGCTAAAACCCAAAGAACCATTACACCCTATACCTGTTGAACAACCATTAGATCGTATTAGAATAGACTACATAGGACCACTTCTACATATGACAAAAGGAAATAGGTATATCATTGTAGCAACTGAATATCTGACAAAATAGGTTGAAGCTAGCGCTACAACAGATTGTACCACCCAGACTACTGTACAGTTTATTTATAATAAAATCATATATCAACACAGAACGCTAAAAGACATATTAACCGACCGAGCTATATTATTTCAAAATGAATTAGTCATTACTTTGTTACATGTAGTAAGAACTAAATATAGATTATTTTTACCGTATCATTCCAGACTAATAGCCTTACTAAACGCTTTAATAGAACTTTGTGTATAATTTTAGCCAAGTATGCTGAATAACATCAAGGAGAATGGGATACTTATTTAACCTCAGCACTATTCGCATATCGAACCACACAGCAAGGAACAACAAAATTTGAACCATTTGAGTTATCATATGAACGAAAAGTAATTTTACTGATAGATTTACAATTACGACGACTATCACCTATCATAAACTTATCAAATGCCATGGAAAAGCATCAACAGATAATCTCATCACAATTGCAACAACAACGATTAGATGCGTAACAGAACATTATGCAATGACAACAAAAGCAACAAGAACGTTACAATAAGGATCGACCTGAAATTTCTTATCAAATTGAAGATAAAGTTTATTATTTAATGTCACACAGTCGCATATTCATGAGGACAAATTTAAAGATAAATTCGATAGATCTTTCTATATATATGACATTGTGAGACCTAGAACTTATAAACTTCACATAATGGATAGACAAGTTAGAAGGAATCCTATACATGCAGATCTTTTAAAACCATATCTGGAATGAACTGATTGGAAACCACAGATTATTATCAAATAATGATTGATATTAGGATCGTTATAAAAGGACGTATACTATCTGATTAAATAAAATAATATGAAAACTATAATGAAACTTACAAACTTAAAAATAGTTCTAAAAGAAATTTAAAATTCTGCGACTCCTCTTGAAGAAGAAATCCAACTAATAGAAGCGCTATACTCAGTCGATGCATCACTAGCTCAGAAAGTGCAATCTACTTATCACACTCTACTTCGTTCTACTTGTATGAGAAACCATATTTTATCTCTAGTTAATGCCTTTTATTTAGGTTAAGTTATTGACAATATGATCATTTCAACAGCTCAACGAACGTTACAAATGGCAACGATAACTAAACATTATTACCAAACTGCTGTTCAAGTTTATCATCTTTTTGAAAACTTAGGAGTCCAACGAATATTCAATACTCAATGTTTAACCTTAACTATGATTCGACAATTGAAGTCTAGCAAATATCAAGCTCTTGTACTAAAAACTCTTGATATTTCTGCAGGAGCAGAAATCTTAAGCGAGGAGTAATGTGAATGGATAAATGTGATGCAGCTCATGTAGTGCAGAAGATCGACTGATTTAATATAATTGACATATATGATATGTCAGACATATTTGACATATTTGACATAGTTAACATAGTTGATATAGTTGATATATTAGATATAATTGATATATTAGACATGTTAGTTATATTTTTTTATATATTTTATTTTATATAAATAAGTAGCTTTTTAATTCATGTAAAGAGACAGATTGAAATTCGACAAAATAGTTTTAATAGTTTTAGAGGCAACTGGCCTACCGCATCACCTTTTAGCTTTAGTATTCCATTTCTTGTCTTTCTTATTTTTTTTCTTCTTTATTTCTTTTACTTTTCTTTTCATTATCTTTATTATTATTTTACTTGAAAATAAACATATTATTTATAAATATAATTTACTGAAAATCTGTTGAATCGTAACTCATTTTGATAATATAAATACTTTAATAAATCATCTGAGTTAAAGCTTGCAAACTGTTGAAAGATTACTGCTCAATTAAAAAGAATAAACTGCTTGAACACCTCATCTAACAGTCGTAATTTGCAAGAATTACACATTAACATTACATTTAATTATATATTAATCAAAAGTAAAAAAAATAAAAAAAAATAGTTGAGAACCTATATAATAATATGAAAAAGTATAAAAAATATACTTTAAATATTGAATTTTTAATTTTAGAAGAAGTGTTTTTTTTTGATTTAGTATTAAAAGCAAATTTAAAATTCGTATAATATTTTATATTAAATATTATATAAATAATTTATATGAAATAATAAAGTAGAAATAAGCAGATATTTTATTAATATTAAAAAATACAGTAATTAAAATTAATTAATATATATAAACTTGATTACCAGTTTAATTTTGAAATAAGAAGATTAACAAGTCAAATCTACTTTATTTTTATATGTAAATTATTCTTAAATACAAAGAAAATTATATTATTATAGAATCTAAAAGAATTTATAAAATAATTACTTCTAAATAAGTAGAAAAATAAAAAATGTCTTATAATTTATAGCTGATAATATAATACTAAATAAAATAAGATAATTAATAAGTTGCATAATAAAATAAATTACAGATATATATAAACTTACTAAAAGTATACAAGCAACTCTAAAATGTGATCTTTAAATAATATTATCTCAATAATTAATAATTGGATTTTAATAATCTTTAATTCATTAGAATTATATGTTAAATTACTTTATTTCATATCTTTTACATTAATAAATAGAAAGTTATTTATAAAAGACTTTAAAATAATTAAATGTTAATATCTTTTTATCTGTCAATTCAAAACATATAAAATTTATAAATTAAAAGTATATTGATATAATAATTCTAATAAAATATAAAGCTTAAAAATCTAATCATTGGTTGTTATAATATCATAATATTTGTATAAATAAAAATTAATATTACTATTATTAATAATTTTAAGATTATTAGATTTAGTGTTATTATTTGATAAAATTTCTTTAGTATTTTTATTTTATTATTATTATTTTATTAATTTTTAAAAATAGAAAAAGTTTAGGTATATTTATTAAGACTTTATAATTATAGAATTATATAAATTAATATTATTGATAAAAATGTTGAATTTAATAATCATTAGTAATAAAATAATTTTTTAGTAATTTTGGATTGGTATAGATTTATTAAATCATATTTTTATAAAGATAAATATTTGATTAGAGATAGTGAATCTAAAATAATTTTTAAAAGTATTGATAAATCATCAAATTTAAATGAAGATTTTTTAAATGAGGTATTCTGAAACTTAACAAATGAAATAAAATTCATATTAGAATTATCTAAATTAATCATTTTCTATTAAAGTAATAAGTTTTACTATTCTTTGCATTTTCATAGTTTTTTGTTTTTAAAATAAAAGATAATATATTATAGTTTACATGTAATTTAAAAATTATTTAAATAATAGTTTTAATAGTATTTTTAATCAAAATTAAATGTTAGCTATTAGTATTAGAGAAAGGTTTATAAGTTTTAAAGAGAATTTAGACTTTTTCTTAATATCTTTAATAGTTAATATACAGATAAATACATATAAATTCTTTAAAAGTAAAATGGCTATTTAATTTATTCAAAGTGATTATATTTATTTTAGATTTAAAAATAAGTATTACTTGTTATTACAAATTTTAGTTAAAATAATGTAATAGGCAATTTTCTTAAAAAGGAAAAAGTTAATCTAGTAGAAATTAGGATCTTTATTTTCTGATTGATAGTTTTAAAATATATTTAGTAATAGATTTATTTGTAAGAGATAAAAATATAACATTATTCAAATAAAGTAATTATAATATAATTGTATTATTTGCTTTTGAATAAGAAATAAATCCTATTTAAATAAATTTTTTATTAAATCATTAGAATGACTAAATATAAATATAATAATAAAAGATGCATAATATAATATAAAAATATAATTTATCTTAATTTATTTATTTTATTATTATTTTGATAAAAGATATCTGCAACATAATAGATAAAGTAAATTAGAGTTTCAGTTTATTATTCTAGATAGATACTGCTTTTTTATTTTTTATTCTTATTAAGATTATTTTTAGAGATATCATAAATTTGATCTTTATTTAAAGGAGTTTTGTTAAAAATATTAATATTTTCAAAAGTTTTTCTTTATTAAGAGAAGAAGTAAAAATTAATTTGACTTCTATATTTTCTAATATATTTTTCAAAAAAGCTTTATCTAAAGTTAAGAATTTTGTTTATAAAGGTATTTAATAAACTGTTTTAGTGGAATTTTATTATTGGTGATTTTTAGTCAAAAAAAAGCAAGTTTTATTAAACTTATTAATATTATTTCTTCTATTTTTTATTAGTTATTTTTGGTTTTAGTAATCAATAGAAAAAGTTTTTATCAAAATATTTAAGTTTTTAAAATGTTTTATAAACAATTTTATACTTATAATTTAAAGAATATTCTTTATATTTATATAATATTATTTTTATAAAATTAACATAAAATTAAATCTAATAATTTATATAAATTTTTTATAGATTAATTTTGTAATACAAATTTTAATATTAATAGTATTTTAATTTAATAAACTAGAGAATAGAAACTGTTATGTATTTGAAATGTATGTATTATTTAATATCACAGAAAATCTCAAAAATAATTTAATATAACACTAATTTTTTATATATATTTAATCTTCTCTAAATGCATTCCTTTAGAATCATATTAAAAATTAAAAAATATGTATTTAAAGTGGGTATGTATTTAAAGAGAGAATTTATATATAAATTCTATATGCTATTACTGGATTTATTTTCATTTATCTTAACATCTAAGTTAAAAAGTTGTGGTAGTTGATTCTACACATTAGAGTTTCTAACCTTAGGATTTTCTCTAAATCTTACAGGTATCTGTTATATTTGAATCAACTTGATAATTTATCATATCTTAGAATTTAAGATATATTAGTCAAACTCATAATATCAAACTTGTAATAATGAACTCAATAACAAATTAGTATAAAGTATCACAAAAATCCTAGATAAAGGACAACATTGAAGAAAAAAGTAAATTTATATAGATTTAAATTGATTCCTTTATTTATAACTTAAAACTCATAGAAGAGTTAATGAATTTGTAGAAGAATTAATTTACAACTTAAGTAAAAAGCTATTTTATTTATACAAAATGAATTTGCTACAGTTAACTATTTGCTATACTATAAATTAACTATTTTTATAAACTTTGGCTATAAAATAATAATAAAAATAATAAAATAGAAATATAAAATAAAAGATAAAATATAATGATTATAAAAATAAAAAAAATAATAAAAATAATAATTATAATAAAAATAATAAATATGTAAAGAATTTAATAAATAAGCCAATCAAAATAAATCAGGTGAATTAGATAAATTTTGCAAATTTTTCTAATTAAATAAATCAGCCTAACTTTTTAATGCAGTATATTGATCAAGATCTTTCTTAATATAATCTACATAAAATTAATTTTAATAACTTTGTAAATTATTTTTCTAAGACAAATTTTCAATGTTGATAATACTTAAAATTAAATGAGAACATGCATTTAGAGAAAAATATTTAGTATATGTATTTAGAGAAGATTGACTGTACACTAATTTTGTAATACTGATTTAAGTAACACTGATTTTTATTATTATCACTTAATTATGTAATATTGATTATTATATCTGATTCTGAAATTTAATTGAACATTTTTACATAGTGACTGACAAATATTACATAGTCTCATATATAATTGAAAAGTTTTCCATTATGTTTCAGATAATAATTAAAAAATTTTTATAATATAATATTTATTTATTTAAATTTCAATAAAATTTTTGATTATATAAATTAATAATATTTATTAAAATCTATAATTTTAAAATAACTTTTTTTTTAAATTTTAAATTTGATTTAAGGTTAAAAAATTTTTTAGAAATTTAAATAAATATATTTATTATAAATTAATAAATTAAAATATTTAAATTTAAATATTTAAAAAATAATTTAAATAAATATCTTTAATAAAATAAAAAATCTGATTGACAAATTTATTTGATTATAATAAAAACCATTATTTATTATAAATTAAAATAAATTATATTAGAATTGAATCAAATTAATTATATGATTTTCATAATTAAAGAATTTATATAAATAAGTTTAATTTTATAATTGAAAAATTAATTATTTTAAATTCTTTTATAATAATTCTGGTTAGTTTCGTATGAAAAATTTTTTCATTTAAAAAAAGAATTTTAGTTTCTAATCTAATTTTGAGCGTATAACTGTGATTAATCAAATGGATCAATAAAAAAAATTTTATCAACATTTAGATTTTCCTCTTTTTTACCCATATATAATAAATTTTTAAATAAACAAACATATAAAGATCATATAATATGTTTATATTATAAAGACAATTTGTTAGCATTATTAGATTGCAAATAGAAATACTTATTTTATAATATAGAAAGAAAACAGTTAATAAAAGAATAGTTTTTGATATTTAGAAAAGAAAAATCATTTTTTTTTTTTTGATACTAATATTTTATTTCAAAAGATTTTCTTTCTAAAGTTATAAGAAGCATTTACACTATATACAGTATTTCCAAAAATAAGCTCCTTATAATAATTTCATTTTCTTTATTCATCACATGATTTTATTACGCTAATTGATATGATAATAAAATGTTAAAATAAAACAAAATCAGTTTATTTAAACCCGAACGTAGATATTAGAATTTCATGTTTTAATGCATTTTTTATATTAAACATCATTTCAATTATTATTGTAAATCTTTTTTTTCCTTTTGGGATGTGTACATAAATGAAGTTTAAATGTCCAAAAATAAAAGTATTCATTCTGAGGTCCAAAAAAATAATTAATATTATATTTAAAAAATATTCATAAACAAGAAAGATTTAGTTTTACGTACCAAATTTAATGCTTCTTGACAATTTAGGTTTAATACCAGTCTTCTCACCACCGTAAGATCCTTCTTGTTGAACCACAACTCTTTTGAAACTTTTGATTCTTTTCTTTGCCTTCTCGTATCTATTACGATGCTTTACGCGTGGATTGCGTTGTTCTTTCTTACGATGTGGTATAAGACCTTTATTCTTGAGTATCTGATAATTAATCTGCCGTTTAGAACCATCGGGAAGTATGTCTTCTTCATATACAACTCTATGGATTTTATAGCATATGTAAATATTTCCATTATGATTTGAATCAGACATAAAAAAAAGCATATTTTCTTACTTATTGTTCTTGACCAACTGTTCGTGTTCCAATTTCTTTTGTTCCTCTTTAGCTTTCTTAGCTTTCTGCACTGTTAAATAGAATGCATCTTCTTCACCTCCGTTTTCAATATCGTTTGCTATCTTTTCATCATCATCATTCCAATCTAAATCATCCAAATCGTCACCATCATTCTGATTATTTACTGGTTTAACACTCTTATCCTTATCTTTATAAGGTATATCAGTATCCCCACTAAGACGAATCGCCTTTTCGCGCTTAGCTAAAGTCTATATTCAGTTGATACTAGTTAATTTCAATTTTTTTTTTTTAGACATATATATAAATAAATAGGAACCTGATCAATCTTTGCAATATGATGACGCAGTGATTTTCTTTTTTGTGTCTTATCATTAGCATCCACATCATCTAAAGCATCCAAATCTCCTAAATCCGTATCCTCCTAAATTTGAATAAATATCAATAAATAAATAAATAAATATTTATAAATATCATATATAAAAATAATTAAACTATGTACTCTTTTACGCTTTTTTTTCTTGCCCTTGAGGCTCACAAATTCTGGTTCAATCAATGTAACCGCAATGTTTGGTTGATCATCTATGTTCTCATTATCACTTTCTTCGCTCATAACTTCATCTAATTGTTGAGATTTTATCTTATTTGATTCCTTAGTTTTTTTCTTTATTGACTTTTCTTTATCTGATTTTTTCTGAGGGCTGGATTCTATCGATTCATTTTTTTCCTTTGACTTTTTAGTTTTAACTTTCTTAACTTTTAAATCAATTGATTTATGTGGTTGCTTAATTATTTCATCAACTAACACTTCTACATATATTTAAAGTATTAATATAAAAACCATAATATAAATTAATCACAAATAACTCTTAAATTAAAAACCTGAGACCGCCATATCATTTTGATCGATTTGTTCATCTGTTTCTAACTTATCGATAAACTCGTTAATTACATCTTCCATTTTACTTTCTAAGATCTCTAATTTGTCCCAAGTTGTTCTGATGTCTACAAGCGCGTCAATTACAGGATGCGTTCGTAAATGACGCGTTTCAGACGATCTCAAGAAAAGGTAAAAGGAGATATTGGTAAGATAATTAAACAATGTATGATATTTTATAGATAAAATTTTCATGGCTGGATCATCTTTAATGTTCCTTTTCTTGGCCCTAAATTCAATATATTAACATATTAGTTATGAAATTAAATTTAATATCACTCCATAAAAAATTTATTACTTTTCTAATATAGGTGTTAACGTATTCTTGAGTATCGAAAGTTTTTCTTTAAATTCGTTTAATAACTCAAGAAGCTCAGGTGATTCATCCTGTAATATTTCTATAATTTCGGTTCTGGAAAGGTTTGAATAATGATCTTTATTCATAATTTCCGGTTGGATTTCACTTAAAAAATTTTTGATTAACCAATCAAGAGAAATTAATATCAAGAATTTTAATTGGTGAAATTTGATTATAACGAGATGTTACCTACCCTTTGGATTCAAGTGATATTTTTTTAACCTCTTGGTTAAGTCTTTCCATGAGTTTTTTTTCATTCTCTTTATCCTAATTTTTTATTTAATTATATTAAAAAAAATAAATAATCAAGAAAATAATACAATAAAAATGAAGGAATGAATTATTTACCGTATCTTTTTTTGAAGCAGATCCAATGTCTTCATCAAAGAAATCTTCTTCGGACATTTTACTTATCCTTTTCTTTTGCAATCTTAAAGCTTCTTCCTCCTCTTCTTTTGCTTCATCAAAATCAGATAAATCATCCGCATCATAATAATTCATTTTACGAGTACCCCAAGTCTGTGAATCAAAATCATCGACATCATCATTATCGTCTGAAGACATTAAATCGTCTTCTTGATTTTCATCGTCTTCTTCAGATGATGTATCACCAGTTTGTAAAGCAAATACTTCTTCTTCAGATGATTCGGATTCTTCTATAAAATAAATTAGTTAGAATTATTTAAAATATAAAAAAGAATAAGATTGTATTAATTACCTTGTTTTTGACTGTCATCTATTAAAATTTTTCCTCTCCTTTCATGATCTAATTTAATTGATCAATGATTATTAAATAATATATCATATAATCGAATCGAATTCGATTTTAATAAATATGACTCGTGAGCTTAATAAGATAAATTACAATCATCTTCGGAATCATGTTCAATATCATCCCATGTATTTATGGCCTTTATTCTACCAGCCTGGTTATCATATCTATCATTACCAGTTTCGATTTGAATTGAAGGTTTATGAAAAGTTTTTTTTTTTCTACCCATTGCAAAAATTTTCAAAAAAGAAATAAAAATAAAATAAAAATAAAATTAAATAGAATAAATTAAAATTTTTTTTGGATAATCGGGAGCTTTATATCAATTACGTGATAAATGATCGTCACTTTTTTCATTGTTGTACAAATATTTTATAATCTGCTTATACTAGATAATAACGAATTAAAGATTTAGGGTTAACAAGTTCAAGAGTAAAATAAAATTACTCTAATTTTGATTACATTTTTTTTTATTTCGGGCAAGTCGTTAAAAAAAAAAAATGATAATAATGGCCTTGAACCAAGAATACCATTGTGTAAAAATATTTATATATATATACACGAGAAAAAGGAAAGAAGGAAGTGCCCATTCCACTGTTTTTTGAGAATATGAGAAACACGCGAGGGATTATTCGAAAGATTGTATGACAAGAATAATATCCTGTTTTAATGCAATCAGAAAATCGCAAAACGTCATTATGACTTGTGATAAATTAACTTAGCCATCACAAATATAAATAAGACACACCCGGAATGTCATTTTCGTCCGATAAGCCTTTTTATAATTTATCATGACTTCTCAACAAAGTATGGAAAATAGATACACACAAATTCATTCAAATTCATCAAAGGTAGATATAAATTATAAGAAAGGAATGAATCCAATTGATACAATTGATACCAATTTTATAGGCAGCAATAGTTCAAATCGAACACGCGTTTTAACGCCACAAGAAATAAGTAATACATTTCGAATAATGGCTTATCGTAAATCTGAGAGACAAGTTAGAGGTCGATATCGAAGACGATCATATACAAGAGTATTTTGGTTTATCATGTTTATGTTATTATATTTATCATTGATTGGGGCCGGAATTGGTGGTTTATTAAGTAAGTTGGACTAAAATTAATAATATTAAACATCTTGCAAATTTATATTTATGCGATATTAAATCCTTTAGAGAACGTTAGCACATGGAAAAGATGGCCAGAATTCGCGACTTTCGTGGTGGCAGTTTCTTTGTTGATGTACGTTTATTATAAGGTCGGTTTATTCGGGATCTTCATTTCACCACCGTATATGGTAATGCCGGTTAAAACTCATTCTTCGTTGATGTTTATAGATAACCGAAGTCGTAAGATGGTGTTTTTATTGGTAAAATTCCTAATCAGTATTATAAGATCCTTAATTTTATCGCGAATGTACCTTTTTTTAATTTATGATTCATCATTACATAGGTTAGCAATTGCTACTATAATTCTTTTGGTTATAAATCGAGGTTCGCTCACGCCTGACGACAAGGGTCCTGCACAAACTCGTACGACACGAATTGTGATAATAATTCTTTCCTCCGTTGAAGGCTTGACGTTGCTAATTTGGTTCATTATTCGCTATGTTTATCCACGTATAGTTAGGGATGTTAAATGGTTGGACACAATATGGTGGTGGAGAATAATACAATCAAATTATATTGGTTCCTATAAAGGAGATGCCGTTGGAATTTTTCATTATTTCGCCTGGGAAAGTTATAGCCTTTGTTTAAGGCATGGACTTGTAACTTATGTTGGTGAGGTTAATGCCGAAGGCCGACCTCACGGACGCGGTGAATGGGTTGATGATTCATTTGATGGAGAGTGTTTAAAAGGTAAGTCCTCATGATAATAATTCGTCATTTTCAAATTTCAAATTATCTTATTCTAATATTCAAAATTGAATTATTCTTCATTCTTTCAGGTATTTGGGAAGGTAAACTTAGAAATATCTTAATCATGCATAAATACACCTAGAAAATCATTTTTTAAAATATTTTCTATCCTATATTAGACGGAATGCCTGTTGGACCCTTTCAGGCAAGAGGCACAGGTACAGGAGACGCGTTTCATGCGGTTCGAGTTGGACTTGTAAAAAATAGATATACTCCGTGGGATGAATGGAGGTTTTACCCTAGACCCTATAAAAGTGGATTAGATATAATAGTTGCTTCTGTTGAGTGCTCTGTTTCTGGCAAATATTTAAAGCATCTTCCACGATCCACATTATTAATTCCACAAAAATTCGATGAAGAATCAAATAAATTAACGATGAATGATTGTTTGGAATATTTGACAACATTTGTTGCCTCCATGGGACCTGATTTTGATTCCAATGATGTGACGCAATCGTCAGTGATAATTAGAATGAAAGATGAAGGATTTGCGATTACAGGGTATTACCCCATTGATAAAAGTACCTCACGTAATGAGGTAGTTGTAAGAAGGGTTCCTAAGGAAACAAGTGATCATTTTAATATCGAGTATACTCTCAAAATAGACGGCTGGAGACCATATGGCACCACTAGTGCATCGGGACATTGCGAGGGTTTATTGGTAAGATATGTTCTTACTTTGATTTTATTATTATTATTATTATTTTTAAGAAAAAACTATTTATATATATATATTGTTAATATTCAAAGGGAAATTTTTATTTTTCACTAGGAATGTGTCGTTTTCATACATGGGTTCAATTGTCCGTCAAAGTTTGCCTTGGAAACATTTGGACAGTTTCTTGCATTGGCCGATTTTCCTAGTTACATAAAACCCTTTGTGTTCTCACCAGCGAGTACGAATTCTTTGTGGTATTTTGGAGTCAAAAAGCAAGCATCTTCGGAAGAAGCGATTAATGGTAAATATAATTTTTTCTAAATTCTATTATTAGCAAGGAACTTTTACGTTAATTAATTTTACATATAATGTCCATTTCTAATGCTGTTTAGATTTTCTGACATTTTTACAAGACCTTCGCGATGCAGGATTTTGCGCAGTACATATATTGAGTCATTCGATGGGTTGTATGTTGGCACTTCAATATGCAAGAGTATTTGAAGAAATTTTTCAAATGAAAAGTTCAGGTAAAGGTCAAGATCCGGAGGGAACATTAATGAAATTATCGACGGTTACTTTGCTTAATCCTGATACCTCTTTAAATAAATTCCTTAATCAAGATTATGCTAATTTGAATAGATATTGTGATCATATTACAATATATTCAAATGAAAGAGATTTTGCATTGAAAATAGGGGAAATCTTTGAACGTGAAAAAAGTTTGGGAAGACATACACGTGACATGAAATGTCGTGATGGAAAATTTTTAAATGTTGATTTGATTGATACAACGCAATTGGATGTTAATATGCACAAGATTAGACATAACTTTTTTAATTTGAATAGATTGTTGGTAGATGATTTACGAGACATTATAGTCTTTGGTAAAAGAGCAAAGGAAAGAAGAACAAAACTGAGTAGAAAAGTTAAAGGTGTTGGGTTGGAAGGTATTGTATATACTTTCTTGGTTGCTCCAAGTTACGTCGTTAATAAATGAAATCTCGCGGCAATTAACGTTTCGCTTATAGGATGGGAAAAAATTTTTTTTTTTTAATTTGATCAATCATAGTTTGATCATTGGCGATTTAACTTCGGTGTGTCTCAATAAAATTTAATAAGTCACACTAAATTATATGTAATAATTACAAAGGATAAATTTTATTTTACACGAAAAAAAAAATTTTTTTTTTTTTTTGGATATTTTACAAGATTTTGATTAATTAACCAATGATCGCAAGAAAATTATTCCAAAACAAAATTGTTTGTATAAACTGATTCTAAAAATTTTCGTTTGGTTACATCTTTAGAAAGGGTAGATCTAGTACTAGAATACTTGACGATCATATCAACATGTCTTTTAGATAACCCTTTTTCTTCACCAAAATCTCTAAATATTTGTATCCAAACCTCAGAAGGAACTTTTACTAAAACATTAGAGTTGAGATTATTTAATAATAAAATTCTCGCCTTACTCATTAATTCAATAATAGAGACCGTTGAGAATGAATCAAATATACGATTTTGATGAAAGTAATTTAAAATGCTTGAATACAATTGAATTTTCCTTCCGTCTAAATGAGCAGGGATCGAAACTCGATGAGAGGATTTTAGTAAATACAGCGAATCGAATTTTGAAAAGTTCACACCGGGTTGTAAATGTAAACCTTTAGTATTGAAATTAACGTAAACTAAATTTGTGTTGTGTAATAAAGCTTCATCTAGTTTTTTCAAGAATTCGAGAGAAACCTCAGAATTTAATTGAGACAGATCAATATTTTTTAAAACCTTATTTATCTTTAATAAATCCGCGATAGCAGATAAACCTTTATCACCAATGTCATTATTTTCCAAAATCAATTTTTTTATAGAACGATTTTTCTTTAAAGCGTCAACGATTAATAAAATACCATCATCATTAATCTTGGTATCACCTAAGTTCAATTCGGTAAGAGAATTATTTTGTTCAATGAGTTTCGCAATAGATTTCGCTCCTTCATTACCAACTTGATTAAACCTCAGAGAAATTTTCCTTATAGGACGATTAAATTCTAAGATACGATTGATCATAACATCAATCTCTTGATGATTTAACATTCTTCTCGAGAGAATTATATCGATAACGTTACAACTTTCAGGTTCATGACCAACTTCATGACAAATTAAACAAATCGTCGGTAGTTTAAACCTATAAACCGATCCAGGATTTTTCATTGTATTTCCCGAAATCAAATATTCATTCCGATTACGAGATAAATGAACCAACAAATCATTTAATGATTCAAGTTTGGAGATTCCTTCATAACGAAATGTAAACCTTCCACTGTGTCTAAAATATTGTAAATATGAAATGGTTTGCCATGGTAATAAAGATGTTAAGAGTTGTCCATTTAATGTTGAATTATGAAGTGTTACAGGGTATTCTTGAGGTTTTGTCGAAGCTGTAGAAGGAGGATTTCTTGTTGGTCGAGCCATGAATTTTGAATTTTGAAAATGAAATTATGAATTTTAAATTTATTTTATTTTTTATTTTTTTAAAAAAAAAAAAAAGAAAAAATTTTAAAAAACTTTTTTTATTTTTTTTTTGGTCTAATATAAATGGATTTTTCTTGGACTTATCAGTTAAATCTTCTTATGGTCACAAACAGAGAGTTTCCATGTCACGGTGCTTATCTAATTTGAGAAGCAAAAACGATTTGGGAATATTTTATTACAAATGTATAATCTCTTTCCCTTTTACGCCAAATGGTAATCGATAATCATGAAAACATGCTGTGATTATCATATGGGTTGATTGCTAGGAAAATCAGGTTCCGGGAATTTTTTAACAAAATTGAGATTTTTATTGCATTTTAGTTTTTGATGTTATTAGATTAAAATGTATTAAGCTCTTAATTTAAGTGAAAAATTTCTCGGAACCTGATTTTCCTAGAAACCCTCCCATATTGTAATAAACGTGATCTATTTTCTACATTTTTAAACTATAAAACTAATTTTTTTAAAATAAAATTTATTTTTGTTTTGCCCACCTTTATTTGTTTCACATTTAAAAATTTAATTGATAAGATTTTGATCGAATTTTCTGTTTATATTGAAAATTTAAAGATTTAAAAAGAACCCAGCACGTTGTGGAACTAACAGCAAATTCCATGTAAATCACGTCTGAACGTGAAAAAATATACAAACTTATGTACAAAGAACAAAAAAAAAAAAAAATCACAACTTATATTGACTCAAGAAGATAGAACCAACAATTTTAAATCCTATTTGAATTATAGGTGTAAGGGTTCCAATAATCCTTATCCAATGTTCTCTGCTTCGTTTAATTTCCTCGATTTTTTTCTTTGTCGCTTCCAATTCTGATTCCTTTTCACTTAGTAACATGGTTAGAGATTCATCACGATTATTCTGAATTTGTTGTAATAATTCAACGTTTGTAACATTTTGACGTTCGAGATTTTCATCTAATTCTCGAATTTTATTTTTAAGTCGAAGTTCAACTTGTTCATGTTCAGATTTCAATTTATCATATTTAATTTGCAATTCTTTTTCCTCGGAAGCACATTCCAAGTATCGTTGTTCAGTTTCTTGCATTGATTTGATTTGATCTGCCAATTCGCCTTTGAGAATTCCGAGCGATTTTAGTATTGTAATCGCATCTTGATATTCCTGAGATTTAAATCTTGCCATTATCTTTTCCGTTTCCGGACAGTCTATTAAGGTATCTAATACCTCTCTCTCAAAAACTGCGATCGCATTATCGAAATCTTCATGGGACTACGTAAAAAATTCGTTAATACAATTTCTGTTTAAAGGGTTAAAAAAAAAAAAAAGGGAAAAGGAAAAACCTTACCTCAAAGCGGTTATCTTTGTCGAGACCAACCTTTACGTTTCTATCCCATAATTCTTTAGCCAATTCTATGTTCAACTCGTATAAAGATTCGGAATTTATTCTACGAAATTCTTCAAATTCTCTCCCGATCAATTTATTTAAATCGCGTTCATAATTCTTTATCTGAATTTCATCTCCGATAATCCTTTTGAAAAATTCTGTTTCAACTTGATTAAAAACATTTAGGTGAATTTCATGAAAGTCGGTCCAATTAAATACTTCGACGTGCTGCACATTTTCATCATTGTCGTTCCCGGATCGTAACAAGAATTTCATACTCGTTACGTACATTTGAACGCAATGATCAATGGTTTTGTGAGCAATGTATTCAATAATCGATTCGTATTCATCCGGAATCGATAAATGAAAATTTGAAGTTTCAGATGTATCGTTTAATTTATTGACGCACTCTTGAAGGAATTTCGTGAATGGCACCCCTGACATGGTAGATGAACCGATGTACTTTGGTGCCGAGGTAGATAAAATCTTATTAATCGAAATAGTGGCTTCCTCGACGAATTCCGATTGCAAATCTGACGTTGATACCTTATCCAAGTTTTGTAATTGAGTACGGTCTGACGCTGGCATCTATAATGGATTAGAAATCATTAAATTATGAAAAACCTCCCCTACCCGATAAGAATTAATACGCTACCGGTAGAGCAAACACGTCAAAGTGGGAGAAATATTTTTTAATACCTTCTGCCGCTAATATGACAAATAAAAAATTAAATTTGTGTGAGATTTTCTAACGAGAATATCACATACATACCTTGCTCATTAACCTGACTCAACCTATTTAAAAAGTAATCCCTAAAATCATCGGGATTTTGTAACATGAAATCCCTAAGTAATACCACCATTCTGGGTAAAAATTGATAATCGGGAGGAGGTTGAATATATTTTGTTAAATGGGACATCAAAAATAGCTTCCCTATGTCCTCCCTACCAACAACACCATTTAAATTATAAATGAATGTTGAAGATATCGTTAAACATAGTACGAATAATCTTATCGCCCATTGTTGATTTTGTTTGGGATCGTCGATCCCTTCACAATCTAACACGATAATCCGTTTTCCCTCATGGTAGAATGGTTGATCCCACATATATATTCCTTGGGTACATCCATCCACTGTCGAACCTAAAAGAAATCCATTATGTCTACCGAGCAATAAATTCGCGAACCATGATTTCCCTCTACGATATGAACCCACTTTTTTTTTTTTTTTAAAAAATAAGGGTTAAAATGTTTTGCGCGGGTTAAACAAATGCTAGCAAGATGAACATGCTCAGTAAGTCGGAGCGCATACCAACGACAATGACAGAAATGGGTTCTTCTATCGAATTAATGATATTTATGGCTTCGTCGTTTAATACAATTTTTCCGTATTCGTTATTGATGTATTTTAGAAGTTGAATTGGATTCCCTTCACGATACGGAATTCCTTTACCAAATTTATTTATATAATCGGACATAATTATAGGCAATTTTTTATTTTATTTATGAAGAAAGAGATGTGGAGAGGAAAAAAATTTAAGAAAAAAAGATTCGATTACTTTATCATCAAATTTATAATGCTTTTCACAAAATTAAAATTTCCTCATATTTTCAATTTTTTTTCCTCCGGGACATTTAAAAAACAAGCTTTCGTACCATTTTTGCTTATTTTGTTTTAATAAATGAAATAAATGGTTAGTATCATGGAATATCAATTACAATTAAGTGAATCAAAGGATAAGATAATGTTATTTTTTTCAATTGATTATGCGGGTCTCGTTGTTTTTCTCACTTGTGTAGCACTAAGCAGGAAAATCATGTGCGCAAACATTATTTTTTTTCACACTAATACACTTGGGGAGAATTTTAATCATATGATCAAAAAACAATTCTGAGAATGGCGTAGTTTAAGTAGAATGAGAAAATTCCAAGTTTAGATTGCACGATTCGTCTTAAATGAAAAAGTACCGAACATGCCAAAACTCAGACTTTTCGAATAGTAGCATACAAATTGATAAAGAATCCATAAAGCAGAAGGTATGATTTAGTATGAGTGAGTGATCATGTGACCAAGTGTAGCATATAGGCACACGAAGACATTAATGAACAGGGCGTTAAAATATCGGATAGCCCCATGATATTAGAATTAGTGCGTATGCCAATATAAAAATAATGTCGCGATTAAAAAAATATCGGTACATAAAATTTTGCACAATCCTTCCTCACTACACGAGAAGGTTCTTTTAGCCGGTTTTTTTCTGATGACCTCTTTTAACTCGTTGTGTGATATTATTAACATTTTTTTAGGACTTTGATGACAAAGAAGACTGGTAGTTACGTAACTCATACGTCATTTAAATCATCAATCACGCAATTTTTGTATATCACTCGCTTTGATCCAATTTTAGAATTATTTCCGAATAACCATTTGTCATCAAAAGAATTTTTTTTTTTTTTTTTTTGTATAAAAATTCTCAAATTCTCATTCAAACGAAAAATACAAAAAAAAATAAAAATTTTTTTACAGGTCACCAACTTATAAAACTTCCCAACCTTTCAGATTTTTTTTTTTTTTTTTTTTTCCTTATTACGAAATTACAAATATGCCTATTATAATTAATAATAAGGATGAGTTCAATCAGTATCTCAAAGAAGGAAAACTGGTACTCATTCTTTATTTTACTTTTTATTTTAAATACAAAAAGGTGGTCTTTATAATATTCAACACTAACTTTTTCTTTCTCTCTCTCTTGAAAAATGTTCAATAGGTTGTGGTAGATTTTTGGGCAGATTGGTGTGGACCTTGTAGGATGATGGCTCCAGTATTTGAACAGCTTTCAAAGGATTTCCCAAATGTACATTTTCTTAAGGTCAACTCTGATGATCACGGAGTAAGTGTCGATTCTCTTGTTATGATTACGTTATCGTATACGAAGACACGTCTTTGATTTTTTTTTTCTTTCCTTGCTCTTTGAATAAAAAAAAAAAAAAAAAAAAAAATAGGATATATCGCAAGAATATCAAATTCGAGGTTTGCCTACTTTCTTGTTCTTCAAGGAAGGGCAAAGAATAACAGAGGCTGATGTCGTCGGTGCCAATAAATCCCTTTTAGAAGATAATGTTAAGAAATATCAATAAATATAGATGAACCCATGTTACATATTATGGAAATCTGATTTTCAATTTTTTTTTTTTGAAATACAAACTAGCCAGTATTTTTGTTCTTGGCAATCAATAAAAAATAAAGTTAATCACATGTGATACAGATTTTTTTGTTAATTGCCCATTGATCATTACACTTTATTTACCCATTGGTATAATAATGATGATTACGTAATAGGGCTTTTGGGGCTTTTGAAAATGAATAAAAGGACGGATTTTATTTCACAGTTATTAATTATTAGTAAATCTATATATTATAACCTTATAAAAAAAAGAATTACAAAAAATGGGTGAAGGTAAGAAACAAAGAAAAAAATAAATTTAGGCCATGATAATCCATTTTTATTTATTTATTTATTTATTTTTACAAGTTCCGTTAACGATGTACGCTCTACAATTAAATGAATTTGGTCCCGCGTCCAATTTAAAATATGTTGAAGTGAAAGTTCCTACAATTAATTCACCATATCAAATGATTATAAAAGTTATGGCGGCTGGAGTTAATCCTGTCGATTATAAATTTAGAAAAGGACTGTACCCAATATCGAACATCATTGGAGTTATTAAGATAATAGGATCCGATTTTTCCGTAAATAAATTAATACACATACAGTATAAATGAATATATATTATTTTTTTTTTTTTTTAAAAAAAAAAAGATAAAATTTAAAATTTCTTTTAGGGAATCGTTGTCGCTAAGGGAAGCAAGGTAACGGAATTTAACATCGGAGACCAAGTCTTTGGTAAAAAAAATCCGTATTTTGGAGGAGGTACCTATGCGCAGTATGTATAAAATTATTTTTGATTTTCTATGTGCGTTTAGATTTAAGGTTTAATTTACGTTCCCTTTTGGTAGATATACGATTGTAAACATTAATGACGGTGGGATTGTAAAGAAACCTGCCACGATTACTCATCAAGAGGCTGCAGGATTTGGAGTTGCGGGAATAACGGCGTGGACCGGGTTGATTACTGTTGGAGGTTTAAAGATTGGTGAAGAAGCCAAGGAAGTTCAAAAAAAGATCCTGGTAATTGGCGCGTCTGGTGGTAAGATCAAATCAAATAAAAAAAACCAAATCTTGCTTGAATGTTGTCAACTTATTATTATTCTTCTTCTTTTATAAAAAAAAAATCAACCAGGTTGTGGGACTTATACAGTACAAATCGCAAAGAATATTAATAATGCGCAAGTGACAGCGATTTGTTCAGGTAAAAATGCAGAATTAATTAAAAAATTGGGAGCAGACCGTATAATTGATTATACCAAAGAAGATTTCGTTGAAGTATTAAAAGAAGAAAAAGAGAGTTTTGATTTGGTAATTGATTGTGTTGGAGGGGATGAGTTTTATACTAAGTCCATACCAATTTTAAAGAAAAAAGGCAACTTTCTCACATTCGTTGGACCCGATGCTTATGGTGAAAGTGCGTCAACCATTGACGTCATAAGGTTATTAGCCATGATTGCCAATAGAAACCTTTTCGGTGAAAGAAGTTATAGATTTGTACTTGCAGCATCTGGGAAGGATTTACCCAAAATGGTTCCGTATTTAGAGAAAAGACAAATCGTCACCGTTATCGATCGTGAATTTGACTTGAAAGATGGTCAACAAGCGCATGAAATGATTGAGAGTCACAGGACCGTTGGAAAGATTATCTTGAATTGTAATAATAATAATTAGTATTCAAGGATCATTGAAAAAAAAAAAAAAAAATTTTCTAAAAATAAAAATCAATTGAACCATTTGAACAATAATTTGGATTATCATGTCTTTTTATTTCACCATTTTTGGTCAGAATAGGGATCGGTGGTTACCTTCTTTGTAACACGATGGTTACGTTTGTCCTGATTGAAAATTTTTTGTTACGGTTTTTACCTTGGACATCTAAACACATTTTCATTTGGTATGCCTAGGCAAATGATTAGATTCATGACAAAAATCGTCTTGACCTTAAACGCATCTACTATTATAACATGAATCTTTGAGAGGAACGCGAGAATTAACTGCCGCCGCAGCTGAGTTTTCACGCAAATGTATAGTGTAACGATATACGAACGAATCTCCGAAATATATGAAATTTTTTTTCCTCAATGAAAACTGTAATACGTTACGTTAAAAATTATTTATCACAATCAATAAGGTCGTGTAACTCCATCCGGAACAAAGACCTCCGAGTTCCAAAGAGGGGTAAAGAATGAGTTACATGCAGTTATACGAAAAAAAAAAGATATTTAACGTACGATGAAAAATAATAAAAAAAAAATTAAAAAATATACATACATATATATATATATATTTTTTTTTTGTTTTTAAAAACGAGAGATCATGAGATTCATCTCGCTTCTAATCGTTCTCGCTTTAATAAAACAAATTTCAGCGGAATGTTATCAACCGGCGAATTTGTTAAAAAGTTTAAGTCAAATAAAACGAGTTGAATGCGGAGCATGGACAATCGAAGAAAAGATAAATGATGGGAACTCACCAAAGTTTAATCAAGAAGGGACACCTTCCGACGAATCGATGTTTCAAGTGACGTTTACGTGTGCATTAGTTGATCAAGATGAGTTATGTAAAAAAGCAGAAAATTCATTTATAAACGCCGGTAAAATAATTTCCAGCGTATTAAAATTAAATACAAAAATAAAAGTAAACGCTCAATTCTTCAACTTTTGTAAAACACCACCAAATTGTTCCATACGAGAGACGAAAGTTATTGGAGCGGCGGGACCAACAAATTTTTATTCACTAATGGATGAAGTTGACGGGTCAGAAAGATTGTACCCACAAGCGTTGGTTAAACAATTTAATTTTCAAGAGCATCCAATGTATGAAGAGTTTGACATATTAGCAATGTTCAATTCGAGATTTACCTATCATTTTGATGGTGATGTAACGCCAATGAAAGCAAATGATGTGGATTTTACATATGTCATAACTCATGAATTATTTCATGGATTAGGATTTTTGAGCTCTTGGTCACCCTTGAATGATCCATCCGGTCAACCGTTGGGTCTAATACCCGCAGTCGTTTCACTTGATAGTGGCGCTGATGGGCATGTTATTCCAAAATTTGATGAACCAATAACCGTGAAAGAGTTCATATTTGATAAATTCATGATTCGATTAGATGATGGGACTTTTATTTCCAATTATACCAAAAAAATTCATGATTTTTTTGTAGCAAAAAAAGATGTAATGGAGGTGATGACTTATGAACAATTTGAAAAGACCCCTGAATTTCGATTAATGCAGGATATGTTAAGATTATCAACGACTCCCAAATCTTTAGGATTCTTACCTCATGACACCACCGATTACATCAAGGATTCCGCAATATTAGAAACTTCTTATGCAAAATATGATGAAGGGTCCTCCGTATCACATCTAGACTTTGCGACGTATTTTAACACGAGTGATTTTATGATGATGGCCAAGGCCATTTCTGGTAAAACCCACGACGAATTGATCAAACGTAATGAAAGTTATACCGGTGGAATGATTGGTCCTAAAATCAAATCTATTTTGGAGTCTATGGGGTAAGCAATTAAATAAAAAAAAGAGGAAGGTAAATTTATTTAACTTTTAATTAATTTTATTCTTTTTTTTATTTAGGTATGCTACCGATGAATACCCGAATCCAAGTAAACCACAACCATTCATTAAACCAATACCACAAGATGCCAATAATAATGATGTGACATCTACAATAAGTTCTAATGCTCCGGTTTCAAATTCTTTATTTTTCAAATTTACAATTCAACTTTACATTATAATATGTATTGTTACCATTATAAATTTAATCTTATAACACGGGTGATCGCATTTATTAAATAAATTAACTTGAATGATAAATCAACCTTGGACGAATTCTTTGGTTGGATAATTTATTTATTTTATTTACTTTCTACTTTCTTATTCAAAAAAAAGAAATTTCAACGTTATTGTGGCGTACGGATTCTCGATGTTGTTTGCATCGGGATGGTGTTGAAATGGTATATACATCGATGAACCTTCGTAACAAACAACGTCTGTGTAACAATCAAATAAGCGAAGGGGATACACAAAATAAAAACTTTAACCCCACCCTTGCACGTGATTTATGATGGTAATCACATCAAAAAAGAAAAATTTCGGGTTAAAATTTGAAAAGTCTCGATCAAAAGAGATAACATTACCTTATGTATCCCATTTTAAGTTAATCTCCCCCAAAAGAATAATATAACGAATGGTCTGAATGGTCTTTAACTGAAAACTTTGTGTATCGTGTAGCGTAACAATTAATTGTTTTCTATTGCAAAAGGTCGTGTACGCATATATACAGTTAAACCTTACATGTAAGTTTTATTAAAAGGAAGAAATTAAAAAGGTCGAAATCATTTTTAATAATCAAATGAAATTATTAGATTTTTTTTTTTTTTTTAAAAAAAAAAAAAAAAACCGTAAAACGAAATTTCTTATTCTTCAAATCCAACGTTACAGGTTCATTATAAAAATAAAATTCGGCTTTTGAATGAATGAGTTCCTCCAATACGTTAGTAGCCAGTGTTGTCTTGGGACATTGTTGGGAACACGATCTGGACATTGGTGGGATAATGTGGGACATTCTCAAAATGCTTGACATTATAAATCATTTCATTGAATCATAAAGCCGACAGCATGTAAATCACGGTCAAGCATTATAATCGCGGTCGACAATATTGTTTTGTGTATGTTTACATGACAGAGATCTATTGAACGTGAGGTTACTAACACGATACCAAACTAACGTATCCACGAGGTTCGCCTATCTTATTTCGTTTTAAGCAGCAAAAGCGAAAGGCTGGGCAAATTAATCGGCACATGACTAATTTTTTATTCATTTTATTTTCGTGTGCATACTAATGAAAGAACTATCAAGCCATATCATACACGTGTAAAGGTAAAAGCGGACTTGTTTATTTCAGATTTAAGTACTTTTCATACATCAAATACATGTGATCTTACAAAGTAATATTTTTAGAAATCATAGAATATACATATAAAAAATATAAAACATATAAAAGAAACAACTTATTAAACGATAAGCTATCGCATATACTTAAACTAACGCGAATATAACGATATAAAACGATAAATGATCGATGAATCAGATGAAATCGTATAAAAGAAAATTTTTTTTTTAAAACCGAATAATAAAATAAGGGCCTAATCGAAATTTCGTAATATATAAATAAAAATATTCTTTAAATAAATCAATCCAAATGGAAAAATCCAGTTTCCAAATGAATCGATTAAAAGAAGACCGATTCAGATATATAAATTAATCAATTCGGCAAAGATTAAAACCATCCTTTGCCTTGTAATAAACATCATTCTACGTAACATGATCACTTGTCTCCTCCTCATTCTAGGTCGTTGACGATTATTATGATCATCTTGATTTTCTTGTTGAGAACCACGTCGTATATTTCTAAACATGCGAACGATTTTTTTTTAGAAAAGGTTATGAAAACTTCTATTTCCGATAGGATCGTTTTTACTTGCGAGAATTTAATCGTTTTATATGCGGGGAAAGAGCTTAGAAGATAAAAAAATACTTGTTTGAAATTCTAAGGAAACGAAGGGAAATAAAAAAATGTCTTAAAAAGTTTTTTTATTCCATGTATACTGAACGACTTTAAATATAAATTATTATAATTATTTATTATTTTATTTTCGCCATCTACCTGTCACAAAACCTTTGGCAAATCCATTTATTTTTAGACCTGCTATTTGAGAACATGTGTACATAAACTTTTCTATTTCTGGTTTAAAATTTATGATAAAGTTGACTTGCTATATGGACGGGCGAATGCAAGCTTAGAAATGTGGCAGATCGATAATTAATTGTGGGTAGGAAAATAGATTAAATGAGATTGAAAGCTGACATAATAATTGTATGCGGGTTGATTCAAGCACCAGAAATACGTGCTATTCTCGCAGCGGCTTGTATGCGCTGACATGAAAGTATTTTCCAAGACATAACATTATCCAAAAAAAAAAAGGGTTTGTAATTCTCCTAAAGGCTACAAAACGAGTTAACAAGTACAATGTATGAAGGTTATTTTTATCGACAGGATCATTTTTTCATTCTTTGGGTAAAATCATTTCATAATTCGTTGCTGCAAAGTGAGAACAAACGCCTGAACTTTCTTTTTTTTTTTTTGATCCATCATTTTAGGAGAACACCCTTTTTTTTTTCTCATCAAATATGCACGTCGTTGCATGTATAACAACTATAACAACTCTTTCATAATTTTGAACATAATTTATGTAATTTTTGGTAATCCTCTTTTTTCATGAATCGGTCACATGATTAATATGATAAATGACAAATTATCAATTTTTTTTAAAAAACAAAGCTGTAACTTTTTGCGAGCATTGTATCTCGCTTAAACAAATACGTATTTTTTTTTTTTTTTTTTTTTTTTGGTTCAGAATATTCACAATGTACAACAAAAAGCGAATAATACGAGTCGTAAAAATTTTATTACAAATATAACACCGTTACCGCAATATTCCAAGTTATTATGTATCTATCAAATGAAATAGCGAGGTAAATTTAGCCGAATTAATTCATTAATTTTAAGATTTCGTCGGTAATGTCAACCGAATTATATATTATAATAATCTTTGTAATAACAGAATTTACAAATTATGAAAGCAAATCTGTATTTATAATTTCCAAAACTTTGAATTAGCCTTCTTTTAAAAAATAAATAAATAAATAAATTCGGCTTATAAACTCATAGAGAACCTATCTTTGCAAAGCTGATGAAAAAAAAAGTGGATAAAGATAAAGAGGTTGAAATAATTTTCTCGAAATGCATTTGCCAAACAGAGATGAGCATCATATGATTTTAATTCAAAAATTGTTATCCTACCAATCAATAATACTATTTTGGAAAAACCCTTTAATTAAAAAAAAATAAATTTCAAAAACTTTTGACCAAGAATGGCAAATTTAATTTTAAGGCCATTTGGCCGGCCAAAAATGGTCAAGGATGACCAAAAATGGACGAAATGTCGGTCACAAACAAAACAAAAAGACCAATGAATGAAAATTTTGACTTTAAGAAAAAAATTTTTTTTTTTCGCTAAAGTGCAAATTTTCAACATAATTGAATGAACGAAAAATATGGATACTGTCACCTTTGTTAGTATATTATATGGTTTTGCTAGAATTAATTACATTAATGTATCATGTTATTAAAATCAAATGACTCTTTATATTTTTATTTTATTTTATTTTTCAACAAAATGGAACCTTTTGCAATAGAAAAGAGGGAAAACTGTCGAAAAATAAATGAGTTAATGCTATCTGAACATATTTTGGTCTAAATATCATATTTGGCATGTAAAAAGTAAAATTGATTTTTTTTCCGGAAGTTTTCCCCCATTTGCAAAGGTTCCAATAATATTTGCAAAAATCAAAAAAATTTTTTTTTTTTTTTTTCAAGCGTTACTAAAAAAATGGTGACGTTCCAATGAATTTAACACGGATAGTTATATATATCTCCCGATATATTTTTATCAAATATGTTTTTATTGCTCATTTATGTTTTATTAGCGATTTACGTCCTTTTTCTTTGATGTAGATTATTTGTTAACTAATTAAAAACGAATTTTAAAGAAAGGATTCGTACCCTTTTTGCCCAATAAGTAATATCGTTTGATATTAGGTTACATTGGCTAATTCATCTCATCAGATTATGCCAGAGAAACTATTAAATGTTTAGGGAATAATAACAACAATAATCATAATAAATTCTTTAAAGGATATATACCATATTTGATTGTTAAAAGGAAAAAAAAAAAAAAAAAAAAAACTTAACAGAAATTTTTGTGATTTTTGTACACGATATGCACATATCAGCCGCCTAGGTTCGGCTGTGAACAAATCTGCCAAGATTTGATCACCCACCTTTGATGAGGCTGAAAATCATTAAGGATAATGAAGTTGATAATAAAGAAACAAAAGTATAAATTAATTTTATATATGTATTTGAGGATAGATACGATTTTAAAGTTGTATAACATCAACGTAATTCAATAAAATCCAATTTGATAAAGGCGAAAAAAGATTAATGTAACGGTTTCACTCACTCGAACAATGTAAGAATGTTCTTTCTTTTTTTTCTTAGCCACAATGGAATTCATTGATTCACAATCATCCATTCATCGCATAATAGAAACCTTAAAAAAAAAAAAAAAATCGTTTTGCATGAACGCGTGGAAAAGATAATAATGAACGATGACAATAATAAGCAAGATTTCGAACTTATACAATGCGTTCAGCCCACGGGAAATCCCTAATCCAACTTTCTTTTCTACCTTTTTCTTTTTCTTCCTTACAATCATTCTAGAAGTAGGTTCACAAAAGAACCTTTCAATGTGCGAGCGATCAATCTATCATTAGATCTTCGTCCTTGGAACGACCATTTTTCTTTTGGATTTTCCATTGATTTGATTGACAACGCCAAATGCGTTGTGTGGTAATCACGTGATTGTCCTGAGTAGTAAGAATTTCGGTTTCGATAGAGAAAATCGGTGAGATAATGCTTGGGTCGTCGTAAGAACGATTTCGAACCTCGTTCCGCATATACATACATACATTTAAATAAATAAATATATGTTAAAGTAATCTCATAAGATTGCTGCGCCAATGCGTCAAGAGCGATGGAAGAGTCGATCGTGCAACGAGGCGAAACGAGATATATCCACCCATTGGATGATAAATTTTACTGCGGATCAAGTGCGATTATTTCTTCCTGACCCTGACTTTCTCCGAGGGAATCGGCCTTCAACGGTAAAAAGGGATGACAATTGTAACGTTGCGATTTCAAAGGCAACCTTTGTCTCCAAATTCGAACTTTTGATGGTTTAAATGGGTCCTCATTATGTATCACGGGTATTAATGAATCGCGTAAAATGCGAACGTGACGAATTCACGCGATCAAGTTTCTTCAATAAGAGGTGTAAAAAGAGTTTTTTATTATTGATGGGACCTTGTGATCATTAGGATAAACAAGGAATCAATCATTTTAAAGAAAACAAATTTACTGTTTTAGCACTTTTTCATTTAATAATTCATAATCGACACAAACAAAACTGCAGTTTCAAAGTAAAAAGGTTGTTTACATAAGAGCGGTAAAGATGAATGATGAGATATAAGCTTGCATTTGGCAAAGGGAGTTTCTTGTAACCTATTTACAAGTAATTAATAAATGCAAAGGTCACCCGAGACTAACCCACCTTGCTGTTCACAAGACATGCGATATCAAGATTTGAAAGAGGAACACGATCATCTCCCTAAGATTTCATAATCGTTTTTGGAATGAATGTAAAAAAAAAAAAAGATGAATGCCCCTGGTACAATAAAAAAATGCTTTGTTTAATCTCATCCGTATGCATTGTTTTGAGGCCCCCCACCCCTTCCCCCACCCCTTATTGACGACTTGTGGCAAATATGTGGCCTTATTGATAATACCTCAAGTGGCGTTGAGTGGTTTAACGAATATGCGATGCAAACTTTTGGCTGGTTTTTTTAAACTTTGATCAGATTCACATCACACAGGACTCGGATGTAATCGTCAATCGTGGCGCTCTCAGAGACCATGTGAGAACAAGCATGTGATATATCAATACAACGGTCAACAAAGTCTCTTTTCAATATGTTTTAAGAATAATAATTAAACCCAAAACGCAATGAGGTGAAAGTATCAAAAATCTCAAACACGTATTGTTTTTAACGGCATGCAGCTGAGATCCTGAGCCACACATCAAACAATATTAACGTGATTAGTAAGGCCAATGTTACAAAACGGGTACACTAGTACAAATTTGATAACATGAAGGGAACACGCAAACCACAAAAAAAAGATTTTTAAGGCTTGAACCGGGGCTTGGTGAGCGGTGACCAACCCTAAATGTCTCAAATTCTGCGTTGTGTGACCGTGGTTCAAGTTTCAGGTCTTTGGCTGATTGACGTTATGTGATCAGGCGGAATGCAGCATGATCAACGACCGCAGCACACTCTTTGTTAGGGAGAGACCGACCAATCAGATCGTGACTAGTTTAAATCATTGTCCAAATTATCGCCGAACTCAATAACGTTGGTAATATATTTAACTTTTAAAGTTTTTTACCATTTTACTCATTAAATTCATGAGATCAAGGATGCGTGTAACATGAACACCACTTTTTAGATTCTGCATGAACCAAAGGTCATGTGTCACCATTCGATAATGAAATTTCTATTGAAGAAGATCCTAATACAAAAATATGTTTAAGATAATTTAATTAAAAATGATTTCCATTTTCGTCTTTATAGAAAACTACTTTCAAAAAAACAGGTTTCAGAAACAGGTTTTTATTTTATTTTTTTTTTTTGACAATTGTGCGGGGTCGGTCATGGGGGTTAATTTGAGTAACATTCTTAAAAAAAAAAAAAAAAAAAAAAAAAAAAAAGAGAGAAAAAAAGGTGTAATATGATTAAATTGTAATGTTACAAAAAAAAAGTTCCAAAAAAAATTTTTTTAAGCTATGCATACTCATTCAAAGAGTAGAAAAAAAAAAGGCGTAAAATAATAATAATAAAAAAAAAAGATCTTCAAAAGAGAGTTATTCCTTTTAGGTGGCAACAAACAGGAAAAAAAAAAAAAAAAAAATTATACGGAACGATAATCCGAAATTAAATTTGATATCATCTAATTTAGACACCTGTTTATTTCTTGATTATTAAACTTTTAAGATTTGCCTTTTAATTTAAATAAATACCAAAAAAGGAAAATTGATTCTGTGCAAATAAAAAAAAAAAAAAAAAGAAGGTCAGAATGCATAATGTAAAGTCAAATGTGTGTACACGTTCAGATTTTAAGTTTTCTTGCAGATGGCTTTTTTTTTGCCAGGGGTGAGGGAAAGCGTTTTAGAATTGAATGGTGAACACATGGTCAGTGCATAACCTTTCATTAATTGTATTCCTAACGAAAAAAAAAATAAAAAAAAATTCTGAAAATTTTATTTTTTTTTTTTTGCCTTTTTAAGGGGAAAACATGAGAAAAATGAGTATGCTTAATGCGCCAGACGGATATAAACGGACGCGTGCTAATGATATACATTTATTGTGGGGTTTACAGTAGGGTATGCTAGCTAAAAGTGGTTTTTAATACTTAGGTATAACTATATGTCATGGTGGTTGTGTACTTGTACTGCAAGGTTAAATGCAATGGCGATTTTCTTTTGTTTTGAAGGTGACCCCAGAATTCAAAACAAAAAAAAATAGAGATAAGGATGCTTGTAAAATGTAACTTAAAAATTTTTTTATTTTCCGGTTTTTTTAAAACAGAAGGGGATCTACAACATTTGTTTTTTATTCTTGTTTTCAAAAAAGAAAAAATACAATAAAGGGGGATATTGCTTATTTTAGTAATTTTTCATTAACAAAACTTCTCGAATAGTACTCTCGTAAACCATAAACAAATAAACATGCTAAACATTACGAACTGACCGATAAAGTTAATTTGTGAGCAGAAGAGAACGAGCGTTGCTTTGAAAAAAAAATAAAAATAAAAAAAAATAAATAAAAAAAAAACGAGCGAAAAACCATGATAAAGAAAGACGTTACCAAAGATAGCTGACAGACGGACGGTTCATTGGAGACCCCGGGTAGACAGGATTACAAGACGAAATACGAGATGGCTAAACGAGTAAACGATAGGGGAAAAAATTAAAAAAAAAAAAAAAAGGCTATTAGGAGAGGGAACATCTGACATAAAGTAACATGCAAGAACAAGTTCGAACCGGTTATTCTAAACAATACAGGTTTATCATTTTTCTAATCAGATGATTCCCAAAATAAATTTAATTAATTTCCATTTCTAAAAAGGATGGGGGATTCATATCAATGAGGGACGAATTAAGCAATCCCATTTGGCGATCTATCGTTATTTAGATAAAATGTCAATGGAATTTATTTATATTGACAAAAATAAACAATATAAAAACACAATGATGGTTAAAAAGCATAATGAACCTCTATTGTGTTACAATTGTTAATTCGTATGACCTTCTTTGACTATGATGTTATTGTTTTAGAGAGATAGACTCATTTTCGCACTGATAAAGAAGTGATTAACTGATTTATCAAGATAGGCTAAAGAATTAATAAGAATTATTTAGAGTTATACAAGAACATGCAGACATAACATCATGTGTCACGCCTCCATTTCAACCTCGAACCCTTTATTTTAATTTTGTTGTTGTGATTACTATTATCAATTGTTATTGCGCATAACACCTTAAATTATGCTATAAAGTTTAGTATAACGTCAATTTACCATAATAAATTTTTGGATAGTTTGTTTGTTTTATCAGGCAAATTCATCATGATACGTATGACCGGTGCATTATTTATATGATGTTTAAATTTTAAAGTGAAAATTATTTTAATTTATGTTCATTCCTTTGAGGATTACCATCAATACATGCCCATAGAATTCGTTAAATGTTTCACAAGAAAAAGGCTTGGCCCTCAAGTGACGTTTAAGGGTTCCGCACGGATGAACCGAACTGTTTCAGCTGTTTCAGTTATTTTAAAATGAAATCCCTTTCAGCAAATCCCACTGAATAATAAAGTTAGACTAGCTGACATCAAATGTCTCTTTTTCCAAATATGTTAAACGGCATTAGGCTAATTTATTTTTGCGGGATACAAAGGTTTGACGTTATCCTCCTTCCTCCGGAGTGTTAATCCCCGACTTATTAGGGCGGCTCATTTTGGCTCATACTGAAGGTACGTTAAGAGGTTATTTGTTTGTATATTTTGTTAAATTTTATTTGTTTGTCGGTTAACGACATATTTCAACAATGTCAAATCTTGCCTCCGATGACGTCCGGATGTGTCGATTATGATATACTATGAATGAAATGTTCAAAAAAAAAAAAAATCATGAAAAAAAAAAGATTATTAAGAAACGGGAGAATCTAAAAAAAGCCATGAAGATTGAATTTCTTTTGATTTCATTTAAAAAAAAACAAGATTTCAATCTTTTGGGCTGATTGAATTTAAAAATTTTTTTTTTTTTTTTTTTATACGTGCTATTATATAATAAATGATGAACATATATATTTTCTATAAAGAAAAAAAAAAATTAAAAAAAAAAAAATTTTAAAAAAATAAAATATATAAGAAGTGAGGTCGTAAGAGACGATTTATCCTTCCTTTATTTTATAAAATATGAAAGCCGAGTTGGGTTAACCTTCGGCTCAGAAACAACATAAAAAGTATATTATAATATATTTTTTTAAAATAGAAAAAAATTTTTTTTTTTTTGATCTTTTGTAAACTGTAAAAAAAAATGATCGACTTTATTGTATGACCCGCTTAGTGTCACGAAAAATTCGATACCTGCATTTTGCATGTATGAGCCTTTTTTAGATTTCAAACTCACTTACACTTAATTACCACAGTTGTGGTTTAATATATAACGACAATCAATACCATAAAGTGTTCCTTTGTCATACTCATTTGTTGACATAAAATAACCGTATATAAAAAATTGTCTATATAAACAACGAATTTAATAAACTTCTTTTCCTTCACTCAACAACCATCGTTGAAAAAAAAAATCTGATTTTTAAATCGTATCAAATTACAAATAATTTTTCGATAAAAATTCTCTTTACAAACGAAATTACAAAATGACTGAAAAATCAACTCAACAGAAAGAATTCGTATTCATTTCCGTCGATGGAAAGCAAACAAAAAATATTGCGATAACCCCCCCAGAAAATTTGAAAATTGAATTCCCTCCAACGTTCACCGATTCAGAACTTGGTCGTAACCATGACAAGAAATCGCAAGGAAAGTCAAAGAAGCCGCCGAATGCTTTCATATTATTCAGAAAGAAATACGTTGAATCCTTACATCGTCTTGGACATCGTGATGCCATGAAGAAGGTTTCTGGCTGGGCTCGAGACGCTTGGAATAAATTACCTCAAGAACAAAAGGAGCAATATGAACAATATGCGAACAAGGCTGCTAAATTTTATCAGGAGTGGGAAATAAAAAATCCTCAACTCGTACGTCAAAAACAAATGAAGAAACCAAAAAAAAATAGTCAGCCCACCCAAAATCCAAAACCGATCGTGCAAAATCAGCCAATGCCCGTACAGTTTACAACACCGATATCACCTCCTGAGTTGACCGAAGTTGATACGCGGAATTATTACACATTTGATGAGCCCATATATTATCCACTCGTATACGAACAAACAGAAACAGAGCAATTTTACAGCGATTATAGTTTCTATAATAATTTGGAAAATATTCCAACTACTGATCTTCAAAATATCAACACGCTCAATTATTACGATTTTTTCGAAATCTTATCTGTTCCGGTTAAGGACAATTCTCAATTAGTCTGAGCACAAATGCTATATTTTGTAAAAATAATAAACAATATCATATTTTATCCTTAAAATTATTTATTTAAACTTTTTATTTTCATTTGTATATTTATCAAAAAAATTAATTCGGCATTGGTTACCTACATTTTTATTTATTATTAACACTTAATCTTTTGTTCTATATGATTTTTAAAAACTTTCGATAAGTTTGGCGGTAAAGTATTATTTAGTCCCACCTACTCTGGCAAATCAAAAAAAAAAAAAAACAAACTTCGAATCGCAATCACAATCACAAACAAAAAAATTTCGTTATTTCTCACTATTAATATTTAAGTTATAAGGAAAAAAAAAAACTATACAACACCAATTATGATTTTTTTAAGACTTAAGTAATTTTATTTAATTTTATGAATTTTCCTCGTTTCTTATGAAATTTACAATTCACAAATTTAGTCACATTATTCAAACGATTTATTTAGTCTCAAACATCGAGTTTGATTTTTTTTTATTTTTATTTTTATCTTTATTATTTATTTATTTACTTTTTCTTTTTTTTTTTGGCAATTATTACTTAGCAAATTTCTTATATTTCTTTTATCATATTAGAACAAAAGAATTTCTTTTTCTATTTATTTACTTAAAAAAATAATAATAAATTTACTCAAAAGACTCATCTTTTTTTTTTAATCTACTTGGAGGGAGTTTTTTTTAATCGTGGAAAAAATTGGACATTATTTCTTTTTATATATATATTTTTGTATAGTAATCTTTTTTTTATATTATTATTATTTTATTGGAATTTTTCGTGGTTGATCCAGAAAAAAAAAGGACATTAAATTCAAAAGTATTTAGTAAAAGCAAAAAAAAAAAACCCCCGTTTAATAATATCACTTGTTATCTTTTCTTCCAATTCACACTTTTTTTTTTATTTATACTTAATTTTCTGTTTATAATTAAATCATTTTTATATTATTGTAAATAAAGATCATGAAATTATCGGAATCTCTTTTATTTATTAAAAATTTCTCTTTGAAAAACTTATTTATTTAAGATGAAAAAAAAAAAAAAAAAATACTTTTTTTAAAAATGATGTATTTACTGCGCATCTCGACGTACACAGCAAAAAATTTTTGTTCATTACGATAACCCAAAATGAAACAAGGATTGTTTAAATGTAGCATGTGGGCATTTCCTTTCTGCACGCTGCGCAGTAAATTTCGTTTAGTCTTTTCTTATTAGAAGTCCACGTTCCACAATTAATAATCAAAGGGGATCCTCGAGTCCAAGTTTCATTGGATACCAACATACCTTCTTTTTTTTTTTAATGTTGATATGCGCATTAAGAGACATGCCGGATGGGGATGGATGTACATGAAGGAATTTCAAATTTACCCTATTTGTATCACCCATGTAAATAAAAGGAAAATTTTTCTTTTTTGAAAATTCGATTGCCATGCCGTTTTAAGAAGGGTTACAAACATACATATCCTTGCGTTTTGAAAGAAGGTAAAACATTTTTTCTTTTTAACAATGCAGAAGTGTATGCATCATGTTGTTATCTTTTTTTCATTATTATTTTTTTTTTGAAAAAAATAAAGGCGACAAGTTTTTTCCGGTGGGGGATCTGTTCAGCTGTATCATATTGTATGATGACAAAGGTCCTTGCTGAATAAAGGTGAGGTATATCGTTATTTATGTCATGTACAATGAGAAAGAGTACTGTGGCATGATCGCATTTGGTATCAACAAATCACGCTATGACACTTTCTGAACAACGAAAAAAGGTGTTTCATTGTGTTAATCTATTGTGAGGCGCAGTAATTCCCTGGTATGGTCCAGAGACAAAGACGTACATATTAGTTTTTCAAATTGAGAAAAAAAAAATATCTTCCGATGTGCCCGGACAAGGAATGACCTGGTGCACATACATTTACATGACGTGAGAAACAAAGGGATTCGTCCAACATCATCGATATCCATGATAAGGATTTGCGTCATCGGTAAATGAAACTAATAAAGGAAAGAGAATTCATAACGAACACGATTTCGTAAGTTGGTAAGTACAATGTTTTAGGTATTTGTACGCATCTTAATAAATGATATCATACAAAAATGGAAATATTACGATTAGGTTGACAATAAATCGCGTGGTGCTTGACGTTTCATCTCTGCATACCGAATTTCGGCTAAATTAGAGAAAAAAAAAAAAAAAAAATTTCTTACTCTAAAATTTATATAATATGATGTGACTTTTTTTTTTTTTGTTAAAAAGTGTTCAATCCAACCCCACAAATATCGCTTGGGAATCGCGGCGTTTGAAAGTGAAATGTCCGAACCATGAATGAAACATGATTAGGAATTATTAGATACGATCTCTGGATAAACTATAGGCTTGAAAGAGGCTATTGTATCTTTGATTGTATTCATGTAACGATCAAGATTGGCAGTTGGGCAGTTTATTTCCATTTTAAAAGGTTCCATTGAAAGATGATGTCGATCATCTTCTTTTCGACCCTCCATCCAAAGAATCATTCATCATCATCATCATCATAATCATCATCATTATTATTTTTTTTTTTTTCAATGAATTAATGCAACTGACTTTTTTGGAAGTTCAATTTAATTAAACGCCGTAAATAATGAACTTCGTCTTGCATGAAAAGAAAAAAAAAAAAAAAAAAATTTGAAACAATGCATTGATGTGCGTGTATCACGGCGTGACCCCGCTAAATGCCAAGTGACACCATTTAAAGGCAATTTCTTAATGCAAGTTGCACAAACTTCTTATTTTAATGTTATTAAAACGATTACACGACAGACAATGGAACAGGTTTTTCCATTTAAAAAATCAAGTTTATGTCAAGAATTGGCGAAAATAAACTGTAATACAGAACCTAAACTATATTGTAATTTAAAATAAGTGATTGATGATTTAAATTAGATCATCTTTATTTTGCATTAAATTTTATTTCAAAAATAGGTTAAAATAATAAAAAAAAGATCTTTTTTTTTTTTCGGTTGAACAAAAATCTCCTTTGTTACAAAAAAAATCATATTAAATCAATTACGGAAATTGGGCAAAAGCTACTTTAAAAACTTTAAATTATTTATGGTATATTATTAAAATAATAAAAAAAAAAAAAAAACTAAAAATGACTCAGATTTTTTTTTTGAAAGGTTAAGCATTACTAATTAGTTTCATCTCCCCCTTTGATAGAGAAAATGTCGCTGTAATGGGGACAAACAATAATTTACAAGCTTCGGCTGGTCGGCTGGTTTGGTTCCCTTTGAAAGGACTCGGAAGTTATTATTTTAAGTAAGTTGAATATATTAACAATACCCTAATTGTTAGAAATGATCGTCACAGGTTTTTTAAAGGGGCTTGGATTGACCTTACGGGTTTGTTTTAAAAAGATTTTCAAAATGTTTATGTAATTATCGCGCCGACGATCTAAATGTAATCATGATTAATTTAAAGCTATTACTAATTATGGAATCGAGATAAATTCATTTAAGAAGCCAAGAAAAAAAAAAGTATATATAATCGTTTTACCAAAAATATGTTGGGCGTAAATAAAGTTTTTTTTTTTTTTTTTAATTAACCAAACTAATAAATAATTTATATATTGTGTACAATATATTCTTTCAAAAAAAAAAAAAAAAAAAAAAAAAGTCATTTTTAAGCGTGCATGTATCTGCATGTATCATTACGAAAGTACTTTCTAACAAAGTGGTAAAAAAATATTCTAGAAAAAAAGATGTTGATATTGCATATGCAGCTACTTTGTCATCATACACCATCTTCCGTCCCGTCTATTTTCGTTACCAAGCATGTGTTCACACTTTCTTTGCGTATGATATTTGAAAGCAAACTGTGAGTCTCTCGTAGGATTTACCGCACATAGAAGTTAAAAAAAAAAAATAATCACGGAAATCGATTACGATGAATGAATCTTGGTCTAACCGGTTTCTGCGTTGTGTAGCTCAGATGCTCAAGGGCTTGCATCCAATTTTACATAAAACGATAAATTAAAGCTTGACAATGAAATTAGAGTTTGACAAGATTTTAATGTTCTTTGTTTAGGTGCATGCTTTGTGTCGCATCTTTAAAGCTTGTCCTACGAAGATTATTTATTAATTTAGTCTTGGTAGTTCCCTTCCTTTTTGTGTCTTACATATTTGTTTACTTGTTGCATCATTATTAAAAAAAAAGTACTTTTTAGGTAAATTAATTAATTGCACTAAAGTAAGCATAAATTAGATTAACATGATTGTTAAATTAGTCTAGATTTATTGAATTTTTGATGTGGCTTGCTTGATGTGCCCGATATTCTGTGAACGCCCGGCATTACGCCTCGCTTTACGTTAATCAGCGCACGTGTTACGAGCATTCTTCACTAGTAATGTTGGATTAATTTCAGCAGGATTTACATGATGCCTAAATTAAGGATGCGAATTTATCATATACCTAGACATGCACTAAGAATTCGAAAATGCCTTCTGTTAATGAATCCCAACAATCCATCCTATTGTAACAGCGTAACACCTCGCGAAAACAATCGACTTTATAATGAGAGAGATTTTATACATTGTTCCGTGCCACAAACAATCGTTTTCTATTTATTATTATTCCCAAAGGCGCCTCAGAGAAAACACGTGTTTTCTTGTCAATCATGCCTCGTTTTAGCATGAAGGACGAATTCTCGTTAGTCGCCTGGATGTTTTTAAGTTTTAATAATAAAAATAATAATAAATACGAAGAAAAAACAAATGTCCTTATCCAGTATAAGAAATGACGAAAATGAAAAAATATCCCGTCATCTGACTCAATAGAAAACGGCTAAACCGAAACCTTATTTTCGGCGGGATGGAAATATTATACAATTTTAGATTAGCGTCACCCAGAATGCAGAACAATTTTTTTTTTTTTTTTCCTCGACAACAATCATCTTTTTCAAAAAAAAGAAATAAGGGAATTTTTCTTATTTGCTCCTATTCATATCATATGTCATGTTATAATTTCTTCAGATAAGTTGATGAAAAAAAAAAAAAAAAGAGATGTTATCCATTCAACTCCACGGGAAAAAATCGAAATGGAGAAGAATTTCGTAAAATTATCTTTTCATCATGTAGCTTGAGGCGCACGAAAATTGTTTCGTAAACACGTGAATGACTAGGGGAAAAGGGAAACTGGCGTAGTATATTTCCCACATAAAATGTCATTTTATTCTGCATCTAACAATACCAATTGAAAAAAAAAAATCAGGCATGCAAGAATATTTAGGTTAGCATGGATTTTGGTCAGATTTGACAGTCGCTTATCATCAAATGCTCGGAAAGTTCGATCGAGATTTAGATGTCAAATCGTAAAAAAAAAAAAAAAAATTTGGGAATTTGGCGCTTTTTTTATTTTATGTAATTTTAACTATAAATCTTATTTTTTAAAGTATCAATTTAATAACTGTACGCCCAAATATATATATATGCGTTAAAACAAAACAGGATTCCTATTAATTTTAGTCGAGATCAACAATTAAATATCATAAAGTTTATTAAACAGAAATATTGGAGGAATTCGGAATTCGAATACAAAAAGCACTTGGCCAACTTCGTGATCGTCGGCAAAAGTTCCTTCTAATTGAACTTTATTTTTTACTAACCAACTTTGCTTTGACTTATTAAGTAAACTTGTGCGCTGTAATGAGACACACATATTTTGAAATTATTATATAACGGTATTTCGTATCGAGACGTACATTTTGTATTTAATTTAAAAATTTTACATTTTTTGAAACAAATTTTTGAATACAATTAAACATAAATTTTTTTGGCCTTAACGTACACTTAGACATTAAGTAAATATATTCATCTTATTAAGAAAATTGTATCCTTTAAACCTCGGATCGGTTGGATTCATATTCGCAGAGATCGCCTTTTATTAAAAAACAAAATAATATATTTGTAAATTTTAAAAAAGTGTCATTTAGAAAGAATCCCGGCTGTATTTGAACAAATAATTAGACATCTGAATTACTTATGATCTTTTTGATGCTTTAACCATAAATTAAATATGTGAATGCTTAAAAATAATTGTTTGCATAAAATTTTAAATGAATTACATACAACATTTGAACTTTTAAAGGCGCACTTATATTATTATACTTAATATTTGACAAGTATAATTAGCATTCAATGTGTCTTAAGTCCGAAAATCTTTAATCTTAATTATAAAAAAAAAATAAAAAAAAATTTGATTAAAATTTTTAGTCAAATTTACTTGTATAATTGAATATTTATTTATAAAAAATTTCGATTACTAGTGATAAAATATAACTTGGTGTATCGATGATAATTGTTACCTTTCAAATAACATTATATTTAAATTGTTTAAAATAAATTTAGTAAAGAAAATAATATATCATTATTCGGTCATTTATATGTTTATAATTTATTGAAAATGTATAATGTAATAAATTTATTAAGATAGATATGCTATCCTTAAAAAAAATCCTATATGGGATCGTCAATTGTAACTCATTTTTAATTATTAATTTTATGATTTTAAAGAAAATGAAAATTTATCTTTGTTTTATTATATTTAATTATTAAAAGCTATTAAAACTTTTTAAATTATTTTAATAAATGTAATTTATTAAAAAAAAAAAATTAAGTATTACTCGTTACTTGTTTAATAAAGTAATAAATTATTTTAATTATACTAATACATCTAATCTTTTAAATTGAATTAATTAAATAAAAAAATAAAGCTAAATATGCTATTTAATAAAACATAAATTTTTAATAATTATTTTCTGCTTTACAATTAAATTAATATTATTTTATCAATATTTAATATATTATCATTAAATTTAATTTTTTTTAATAATTATCGTTATTATTTAAAACTATTAAATATAATTAACAATAAAATATGTAAATATAAATATGTATCTAATGATAATAATAAATTTATATTATAAACTATATATTTGATATTAGAAATAAAATAATATTTGTATTATATTTAATAACTAAAATAAATTATATAATATTAAATTATAATTTATTTTTTATAATTTATAATTTATTTAAATTATTTAATTTTAAAATAAGATAGTTAACGATGCTAGGCAAAACTGAAATATTTAGTCATATGATGAAACTGAAAATATTTAGTCTTTAATAATTAAAATACCAAAATGTCAAAACTTTATTTCCATGGATTTTCATACATATTTCATAGATTTTTCATAGATTTTAACTCACAATTTTAATAATATTTTATTTTATTATAAATTCTAAAGATTCAAATTTTTTGTAAATAAAATATTATTTTTTATATTTTGTTTACTATATAGGAAGTTTAATAGAAAAATTAAGTTCTAAAAAATTTTTTAACAAAATTTTGATTTTATTGTATTTTAGTTTTTGATATTATTAAATTAAATATAATAAAATCTTAATTTAGTTAAAAATTTCAAAATCTGATTTTTTTTAGCAAACTTCTTATATAAATAATTCTCTTATATAATATTAATTAGTAATATTTTTGATAATATATTTAATTAATATAAATAATAAAAGATTTAAATTAAAATTAATAAATATTTAATAATAATATATTTTTAATAAAGATAAATAAATAAAATTTTATAATTTATATTATAAAGTAATTTAGTTATTTAGTTATTTGTTAAATTTAGTCAAAATTTAGACTTTAATTAGAATTTAGTCAAACATAAAATTTGACAAAAGTTTATTCATGATAAAAATAATTTTAGGTAGGTATCACTAAAGATAATATCATATTTAAGTTTGCTAGATAAAATTTAGAAATTTTATAAATCATCTAAATATTAAAAGTAAAATTTAGTAAAATTATATTAAAATCTTATTAAAAATCTGCAAATTCTAAAAAAAATAAACTATATTAAAAATTATAAAAATGGTAAAACTATATCAAAAGCTTATTAAAAAATTAATAAAACTAAAGATTTTTCTAAATCTAAAATAAGTTTAAACAAATAATCTTAATTATATAATTAATTTAAATATTATATTATTATAAAATAAATATTAATTTGTCAAAACTAAAATTATATTTAAAATATAATTTAATTTTAATTAATAAATTTAAAAATATAATATTAAATATAATAAGTAAAATTTTAGCTACTATTTTTTAATTACTTTTAAATACTATTACTATGAAAAAATAATTTTAACTAATTATAATATAATAAATTATAAAAAATTTTATATTTATTTATTTAATTTTTAATTTTTTTATTTTGATTTTTTAGATTAGTATTATTATTTTATATAGTTTATTAAAATATTATATTTTAAAAACTGAAATTTTAAAATATAATAAATATAATAATATAAAGATAATTTATAATTAATTGTGATATTATTTTTATTATATTATAATTAATTAATTAATTGTAATATTATTTTTATTATATTATAATTAATTATAATATTATTTTTATTATATTATAATTAATTGTAATATTATTTTTATTATAAATATTATAATTAATATTAAATTTTAAATTATAATACATTTAATATGTAATTTATTAATTTTATTTTAATTTATAATTATTATCTAAAGTATAACAGAAGACTTTATACTTTTAAACATTTTAAATATAATATTATTTATACTATAGCCTAATTAATTAATAAAATTTATAAATTTATATATTACTAATTTTATATTATATAAACTTATTTATTATTAGCTATATTGTCAAATTAACTTATATTAAGTATTGAATTATATTTAAACTAAAATTCTAAAATTAATTTTAATTATAAAAATATTAGTAAAAAATAACTTTAAATTTTATAGATATTTTTAAATTAATTAAATCAAATTAAATTTAAATTTGATTAAATCAAATCAACATTTAATTTTAATTTATATTTATATTAATATTTATTTTTAATAAAATAAAATAATTTTTAATTTTTTAATAATTTTTAATAATTAATTAATTAAATTTTCTAATTTGATACAGAATATTTGAATTCAAATCATATAATATATATTTATCATTAATATTATATCACTTCACTTTTAGTTTTTATTATTTATTTCAAAAACTTAATGAAAATTTATTATATATCATACCTTATTCATTACATTATCATCAGGTTATTTTTAATTATCTTAATATTTAAATTGAAAGAACTATAACAATTAATTTTACTTATTAGAATTTTTAACTTTAAGATTTTATCTAAGTTTTATAGGTATTTATTATATTTAAATTAACTTATCAATTTATTATATTTTATAATTTAAGATTATTTAATTAAACTTATAAAAATAAATTTAAAAGTAAGTTAATATAAGGTATTATAACAAATCTTAGATAAAGAATAATATTAAAGAGAAAAGTAACTTATATAGTTTTAAATTGTTACAGCACTTCAACTAGAAGTCACCTATAACTTAAACTCTTATTCAATTCAAGTTATATAGCATCTACTATTAACCCATTATGACCTATTATTAGGGATGACTTCCTTACAGACAATGCAGTTCTTTATTAATAGTTAAAACTCACATAAGAGTTGCAAAAGCGGCTTGTAATCTACAAAAAAAGTTAATTTATAACTTGAATATATAATAATTCTATTTATATAAAATTACTTTATTATAGCTAACTATTTAACATTATAAACTAACTATATATATAAGTTTTAACTATAATAAAAATAAATAAAATAAATATAAATTATAAGATAATTTATAAAATAAAAGAAATAATATAAATAATAAAGACATTTAAAAATAAGAAGTTATTTATTATCATAAATATAAATAAAATTTATAATATTAGAAGAAACAGGTAAATTTATTTGATTAGGTAAATTATATATTATAAATCTTTAGTATTTTTTTGATTTCTCTATTACAGTAATTATTGATTATTATTATATATTATCACTTAATAATTTTATATAATATTTTCTATATTTGTGATGATGTTTATTTCTAATATTAACAATATAGATAATATTTTTAATTTCTTAATATTAATAAAAATAATGTTAATGCTAACTATATCATGTAACTTATATTTAATTATTCTATATATATAAATAACAATTCTTTAATTAATTATATCAATTAATAATTTAAAGTATTAGTAAAAAATTATATATTATTTATACTAAATGATATAAAAATATTATAATATCTGTTTATAATTTAATTAAATAACTTATATTATATGATAAAAAATTAAAATAAAAATTTTATAGTAGTAGATTTTAAATATATTTTTAATTAAATATAAGAAAATATTTTTTAAATCTATTTAAATTATTTAATTATTTAATATTAATTTAATATATTATCTTTTAAACTCTAAAATAGGTAAATCTATTTAAAAAATAATATTAATTTCTTAATAAATATAAATTAATAATATAAAAAACATATAGTTTTTAAATTAATTTTATTAGAAACTTTTTAAAGTTATTAAAAAGTTTTTTAAAATTAAAATTTAAAATTAATTTTTTAAAATTTTTTGTTTTTCAAATTAATTAAATTATTTTATTACTAATAAAATCATAAATTTCTAAATAAATTATAAAAATTATTATAATTAATATTTTTAAAAATAATTTTAATAAAATTGTCAAAAATTAATAATAAATTTTTTAAAAATTATAAATTTTTAAATTTTTAAATTTATAATAACTTAGATTTATTATATAATTAAAATAAAAAAATATATATTTATAAATTAATTTTTAAAAAAAACTTTAAAAAAAGTTTAATAAAAATAAATTAAAAGAATTTATAATAAATAAATAAGATTTACTTGTAATTTTATTTTATAAATTAAATATTATTTTTTTAATAAAATAAATTTAGCTTTAATTAAAAGATAATGTTAAAACTAGTTGCTTCTAATAATAAAAAAAATATTATAATATTATAACTAGTTATAGTATTATTTTTAATAAATATATATTAAATTTTTAAAATAATTTTATTATAATTTTAATATATTAGAAAATTTTTATTAAGTTTCTTATTATAATTTTAATATAGTTTTAACTATTATAAAAAATTTGTCTTTTATCTTTAATTTAAATTTAAATATCTTTTATTGGTTTTTTTAATAAAATTATTTTGAAGTTTAAAGATAAATAGATATTTATTATTAATATTTTTTCTAATAAAGATATTTTAAAATCTTTTATTAATATTTTTAATAAATATATTTTAATATATACAAGTATATATATAAATAAAAAATATTATCATAAAATTATAAGTGTAATTTATTTAATTAATAATTAATCATTATAATTTTTTAATAATATATAGGAGTGTTTCTAGGAAAATCAGGTTCTGAGAAATTTTTGACTAAAATAAAGAGCTTAATACATTTTAATCTAATAACATCAAAAACTAAAATGCAATAAAAATCTCAATTTTGCTAAAAAATTCCCAGAACCTGATTTTCCTAGCAATCAACCCATATAATTAAGTGATATATCTAAAGATAGATAATTGTATAAAATATTTTAAAACATGATATCCATATTGCTTAAATAAACATAAAAATCTATATTATAAAATTATAATTAATATTCTTAGCTTATCTTTTAATATTTACTGACTAAGCTTTTTTAAAATACATAAATATCTTCAAAGGCTAAAACTTGATATCTACTATTCATAGTATAGATTTACTATAGAGATACAGAGTAAACAATATGAATAATATATAAAATATTTTCATAAAGATTCAGAAAAATTTGAAAAGTAGTTAATATGTAATCAGATTAAAAATTATATTACTCTAAATATATTTAATATTATGAGAATTTATATATAATTATTTTAAATCATTTTGAGAACTGAGTTTCACTCATTAAATAACCTCAAATTTTAAAATGCTTTTACAATTTTTTTATAATTTATTTGTCTGAATTTATATGAAAAATCAAATAAAAATTTTTTTAGACACATATTAAATTATGTTAAAGATTACAAAAAATTATTAATTCTTATCTATATACTATAAGTTTGCAAAATAATATTCCTACACTAATATTTACAAAACATACTATTTTTTCATTTATTTAGATTATCTGTACTAATAATATTTGTAATTCATTTTTATTTGTTCTAATAAAAGTTAATCATCAAATTAATTATACTTATACAAAATATAAAATAAATTTACTCTTAATAAAACATAATACTCAAGAATTCAAAATTTATATAGTATAACCAGATTGGATTAATGAATATGATGCAATATATTGCAGATCTAAATGTCAAACATATTAGATATATTTGATATATCTAACATAATAGATATACTAAACATATTAGATATATTTGATATATTTGTTATATCTATCTATGTAGTTAATTTTATATAAATAGAAAATGATAAAATCATGTAAACTTTAGTTCGCTTCTAGTTTACTTTTAGTTTTCCTTTTAGTTTCACTTTAGATACATATTTAGTAGTTTTTTTTAGAGGTGTCTGGCCTAACCTTCACATTTAGTATTTTAACTTTTTTGATTTTTCTTATTCTTTCTTATTTTCTTATTTCTTATTTCTTTATTATTTATCAAAATTAAACATATTATTATACCTTTGAATTAATCGAGTTGTCTTACTTTTAATCTTGTTAAGAGTATACTACTGTATAAATTATAAAACTTTAAGTTAAACTAAATTGAGTTGCTACGTAAATTTAAAGAATCACCATTTGAATATCTCATCTAGCTGTCACAATTTGCAAGGATTGCATATTAACAATAGTATAGACTCACACCAAATTTTTTTAAATAATAATATATATATTTTTATATAATGAATTACCAAATGTCTAAATATTTAGCTAAATACAGTTTATATATAATATTGAAAATATTTTAAAATATTCATAAATAATATATAGAATATTTGCTAAATTATAAAATATCTCAATCAAAAGATCTTTTAATTTTAATATAAACTTATTTTAATAAAATCCTTACTTATTTATTTTAAAAAAAGGTATTTTACTGAAAAATTAATTTGTTTATTTTTATTTTTAACTTCATTTTTTATTTGCAAATATATAACTTACATTATATTATTTTATTATATTCTAAACTCATCATTTAATAGTACTATTTTAGTTGATATTAAAAAAAAGTAATCAAAGTTAATAATGTGATATACTTATTAGAAATTTTATATTTAAACACATCAAAAAACTGATATAATCTAATAATAATAAGACTAATGAACTGAGATTATGAATAGTTAAAATTTTATATGAAAAAAAGAAGAAAATTAGATATGTTTAATGAAAATTTTGTAAGAATATTGATATAATAGTTAAACTTAGTGATAAGTTAGACATAATAAATCTCTTTTCAATTAGTTATAATCTCTATTCTAAATTATTCATATTATTATACAACTATCTATTGCTATTAATAAGTATTTCCTAATTTTTTATTTTTTAAACAAAATATTTTTGCTATTCTATTTTCTATATTATGTATTAATTATCTTTATCTCTACTTATTATTAAATTAAAAATTACTAATATATCTTATTATTACAAATTTTGACTATCTACTTTGATAAGATATGTTATAAATTAATACTTATTAATATTAGTATCTATTTCTAATTATCAGTCTTTTTCAAATAGTTTTAATAGTACAAAACTACCTATAGATTAAAAGATAAAACCTACCAATATAAGTAATATATGTAATATCTCTATTCTAAAATTCAATCCTATCAAAATTTATGATTTTATCAAAATTAGTAAATTCAAGATTATAATTTTGAGTTTTAGATTATAAAAAATTTCATTATTAGAAAAAGCAGTTTATTACTCAATTTTTTTCAAATTTTATATACTTCAATAAATTTGTTAACAGTCTAAAATCTTATAAAATTCTTTTTTTAAAGATTGAAATTTGTGTATAAAATTAATTACATAGTACAATAGTCTATTAGTCAAAAGAATATCACTATTATTATTATTAAAAAAATATTATAAAGATATAATCAGTAATTTTTAGTCATACTAAGTATTATAAATAAGATCATTAACTTAATCTTGTAAATCATCACATTTAAATGAAGTTATTTTTAATAAAAATACGAATTTTTCAGTATATATAAAAGTAGAAATTAGTAATATTTTAATTTTATTAATTATATTATGAGATGATTAAGAGTTGAGTTGAAGTAATTCTCTAGCAAAAGAATAGTTTATATTATTATTATTACTAGAGATAAAATGAGATTATAGAAGTAAATGTTATGAATTTTGATGATACCTTAATTTTTCATTTAAAGATATAATCAGAAAGTTTAGTAATAGTGAAGTATCTATTTTACATTAAAATTTATTAATCTTTGCTTAATATATTTATTGTAAAATTCTATACAGTTTTTATTATTAAGTGAATTATTTTATAATACATCATAAAAGTAATCTTTATGATTTATAAAAGATCAAAAAAGATTAAAGATTCTAAGTTTAGATCATAGGTCAAAATTGGTAATTATAATGTTTTATTCTCCTGAACAAAACCTGCTATAAAACTTATATAATAAAATTCACATCATAAACTTTACTGAAAAAATTATATTCTAAGATAACTATATTACGTATATTAATAAAAAATGTAATAGAATTAGATTGAATATATTTTGCCTTTAGAAATAGATTACTTAACCTATTATTTGATAATATTATACTCTAAATGCATTAATATTCAAAAAGTATATTTGGGATATCTTAAATCAGAATATGCAATTGAGATATCCTAAATGTGATTATTTAAGATATTCACTATTCTCAATTATACATTTATCTCAAATGCGCATTTTGGGTATCCTAAATACACATTTTAAATAATATCATAAATGAAAATTTTGGGATGTCTTAAATGCATATTTTGGATAATGTCTTAAATGTACTTTTTAGATATTCTAAATACGTATTTTAGACAATATCTCAAATACATATTTCAGATAATATCCTATATACGCATTTTAGATAATGTCCTAAATGCTCATTTCAGATATCATAAATTAATATTTAAGATATTCTAAAAGACCAATTCAGACTTATTCCAGACTATCTTAAATGATCACTAATTATTTAAATTTATTAAATAACAAACTTATAATTTATATTTAATATTTATATTTTTAAAATTTTATTTTTATTTAAGGATAAATCTAATTGTAACATGCTGTTATATGTCTTATTTGTAATACCCAAAATTTTATTTAATTAAAATTTAAGATTAGGTATAATATCAATAATTTAGCAAATAAAAATAAAAGATTAGTTGTGTAATGAAAATAAAAATTTTTTAAAAATTTCAAAAACTGTTTATAACTGAAAATTTTGTCTATAAAACTGTCTTTAATATATTAAATAAAAGTTTTCTAAATTAAATTTTACATTTAAAAATTTTATTTATAAAATATTTAATAAAATAATTTATTATTAAAAAAAATAAAAAAGGGTGTTACAAATAAAACATGTAATGAGATATTACAAATACATTTTTTCATTATTTAAATTGTAAATAAAAACGTAAATGAATTTTATATTAGCATTTAGATGTCTAAAATATGTATTTGAAACAAGTGAATATCTCAAACATTTTTTACATTTAGAATATTCAATTACGTATTTTGATTTGAGATATCCTAAATACGTATTTTAAATATTAACATATTTAGAATAAAACAATAATAAAATAGTTGCAAAAAGACAAAGATAAGGATTATTTTATACTAATCAGATAGTGACTTATCATAGAATTTTATCATAAATTAAAGTTTCAAAATTATTAATAGAATAATTATTCTGATTTAATTTTAAAAAAGTTTCTAATATTCTAGAATATAATATATGAGTCTTAATATTATATAAATAGTTGATAGTTCTAGTAAGATTTCTATATTCAGAATAAGAATTTCTATTTGGTATTCTTTCTAGAGAATAGTAAAGATAAATAGGTAAAAGGTGATTTCTTTTATATAAAGAAATAGAATTTTTCCTGATAAAATAGATAAGTAAGAGAAAGGAGAATCTTTGTAGAGGATTTCTTATATAATTTGTATGGAAAAAATTTTAATTCAGAAATACAGTTGATATTTAGATTAAAAGGTAAAAAAAATGTTAGATATATATTATTTTAAAGAATAAATAATTGATAAATCATAAAATATCTAGGATGCTTTTTCAGAATATAAAAGTTTTTCACAATATATATAAGAGATTTATAAATATTGAACTAAAATATTATTTTAAAATCTATGTATAATCTCAAAAATTTTGACAAAAACCTTTAATATAATATATTAGATATATAAAGTATCAATCTTTGAAAATTAACAGATGAATTTATTAATGATTTAGCATTAAAATTATTATTAAACATATTTGACAAATCTATTAAAGTTTTAATCATTTCTTATTAGTATTATTTTTTTTTTGATTTCAGGTTTATTTTAAATTTTTTTTTTTTTGCATTTTAAACATTTAAATAATATTTTTATAAGTTTTTTTTTTATTATAAATTTATTATTTTATAAAATAAAAAAAAAAGTAACAATATAATATATTTTTCATTTATTTGTTTTATTTATTTTATTTATAATATCTATAAGAAAAGAAATAAGTTTATACAAATCAAAACAATAGCTATTATATTTTTTATTGTATTTTATTTTATTATATAATATATAAAATGCTAAAAATATTAAATAAATATATATATATAATAAAATATACATATTATCAGATAATCTATTTGTATAACATTTTATTCAATCAAAATTATTTATTTTTATAAATCATATGAAACATTTTTTTTATATAAAAGAAATTTTAATTAAATCTTTATACTTTCAAGGATTCTATAATCAAAATCTACAAAAGAGAAAATATAAAGAAAGAATATTAGCATACGTTCTTATAGATAAATGACTAACTTATACCTAAAGTTACTTGTCTAAACTCATTTTAGATTTAACAAAATATCTAAATATAATTTCACTAAATTTTTACTAAGGTTTTGATATAGTTTTACATTTTTACAGGCTATGATATAGTTTTACCTTTTCTAGAATTTCACAGATTTTTTAATAAAATTTCAATATAATTTTGCTAAATTTTACCTTTTTTTATTTAAATAACTTGTAAAACCTTTAAGTCTCATCTAGTAACCTTATCCATACCTTTTATATTACTAAAACTATCTTCTAAGGATTTCATGATCAAAATCTATAAAAAGAAAAGGCCAAGAAAGAATATTAATATACATTTCTATAAGTAAACATTCTTCATATTACTGAAATTACTTTCTAAAAATACAGTTCTCAGTAAATAGAATACTGCATCTATTTTAGGTTTTGATTTCATCACTTTTCAGATTTAGTTATTAATTTATATGTTCAAATTAGATATTAGAACCTAAATTAAAAAGGTAAGTTAAAAAATAAGGTTTATTATTTATTTTGATTTTGATTTTCTTTTTAAAACTATATCAAGCTCTTTAAAAATACAAAAAAATTCTATTAAGTTACTTTAGGATCAAAAAATATGTAATGCAAAGAAAATTTCTAATTGATTGTGTATTTCTTTACATATATGTGAATGATATGTCAGTTTACTAAATAAAATTGGCAAATTTCTATCAGTTATTTTTCTGGTTGTCTAAGAAACTTAGCTTCAAATTAACGCTATCATATTAAAAAAATTCTACAATATAATCATTTTACTATAACAGGCAAACTTAAGGTAAAATTAGAAAAAAAAAAATTCTAATATTGATATTAGTGAATTTACGATATATTATGAGCTCAATAATCTTAGATATATTTTTATTCTTCTAAGAAAGATTTCTCTCTTGACCCAAAAAGTGAAGGATTTTTATATGTCTTATGTACATGATCATTCATATTACAATTGAAAAAAGTTATTTTTCTAATATAACAACACTTCAGATGTTTAGAAATACCATGTGTATATAGTTTTACAATGTATAACTAATTGCTTCTATGATAAAGTACCTATTTAAGATTTATATTTGGGTAGCAATTAGTGCTAAAGGAAAAATTAGCATTTATTTATTTACTGAAAATTTGGATCATCATTTGTATTAAAAAATCTTAGATGACTATTTGTATAATAATGCAAATATGTTATATAAACATAACTGAATTTACACATTTTGCATAATATTTAAAGAGACTTGAAAAAATATCTTTTAAGATGAGTTCTTTTTTGACCTTCATATAGTTCAGACTTGAACCCTATTGAAAATATATAGACTGTATTAAAGAAAAAGGTAAAGAAAAAGATCAAGTATTTAGTAGCAAAAAAAAAATATTATCTGCAATATATTTCTTAATACAATCTGATAGAAATAGGATGATCTTGATGATACCATATTACTTCAGTATATCGAGAGCATGCTAAGCTAGGTTAAAGTATATATCAATGTAGAAGGAGAACATACTAAATATTAATTAAATAATATAAAAGTTGTCATTAGCATCAGTCTTATAAATAATAAAATATATATATATACATTAAAATAAAATTTGTATATATAGTTAACTCTTGTTATAATGAACTATATATCTAGAGTTCTGAATAGAGTTCTAGACAAGTCAAGTTAACTCATAAGTCAAATAAGCTGAGTCGAGTTTAAATCAAATCAAATTTATATTTTTTTGACTCAATGATTTGCGAGTCAAGCCAAATTTGAGTCAAGTTAAATATTTAACTTAACTCAATTTAAACTTGACTTGATTCGAGTTAACTCAAGTTGACTTAAACGATAAAAAAATCATTCAAATTGAACGATAAGGAATCGTTTGACTTGAACGATAAAAAAATCATTCAAGAAGAACGATAAGGAATCGTTTAACTTGAACAATAAAAAATCATTCAAGAAGAAAAATAAGGAATCATTCAACTTGAACGATAAAAAAATTGTTCAAATTGAACGATAAGGAAT